>VDFB02152537.1:389666-408250 GCA_007258455.2 Sequoia sempervirens
CACAATGAGAGCAAGAAAGTTTGTCATCCTTCTTGACTGTTGCTGTCTTCTTTCCTTTCCCTATCTCTGCATTCTTAGAAGATTTATTTACAGAGTTATCATTATCAATGAAAGAACCCTTTCCCCTTGACTCTAAGTGTGTAGCTTGAACAGACACTTCATCCAAGTTACAAGGGTTCAAAACCAGGATAGAATGCCTAAGGTAGGATGTAGACCTCCTATGTACTTCAACAACGTGTCCTGAGTGTACAAAGGGACATTCAAAGCAATAGCCCTTTTCCTGAATTCATGGGTGTACTCTTGGACAGTTTGACCTTTCCCTTGCCTAAACATTTGCCAGTCCATCATTAACTATTGCATATGTCCTAGGGGATAAAACTGCTTCTTAAGAGCATTAAAAAACTCTGCCCAAGTTAAACTGACTCTACCATGCTGTGAAATTTCTGCCTTAGTCCTACTCTCCCACCAGGTAAGAGATAAACCTCCCAACCGAAGAGTGGCTAACTAGATCCTAGAAGCATCATCAAAGAGATTTTGAACTCTACAATAAACTTCTACTTGCTGAATCTAGTCATCTAGTTTTTCAGCATCTAATTCACCACAATACTTTGGTAAGTCAAATTTACATCAATTTGATCTTAGGCTTATACCCACTCTTGAAAGGATTAAAAGAAATAGAATGAGGAGAAGATGGAGAAGAAGGAGAAGAGGGAGGAGAAGGAGAAGAGGGTGGATCTGGTTGCTTGTCACCATCTCCATGATGTTTCTCTTTCTTGTCTTCACAAACATCTTGCTTCGACGAACCTCCTTCACGATCCTTCCGCTCTTGTCTCTCTTGAAAAAGAATATCCACCTTAGCCTTAATCTCGAGGAATGCTCTTCGAAATTCTTGCTCATTGATTTCATCAGGAACCTCCATCCCAGACACAGACATCTTCGGAAAAGTTCTTCGCTTCCCGATCTCAGGCTCAAATTCTTTGAGCTTGCCTTCACCCTTCGAATCCTGGATCTTGTTAGCATTCAAAACAAATATGCAATACTAGCCACCAAAGATCATTACCACTTGATCTGTATAGGATCTAGACTAAATTGCGTTTGAATGCTCAAATAAAATCAACTTAGCAGAAGACTTAATACATTTATACATTAATGAAATTAAGCATTAAAACTTCAAATGAAAAATAGAATTGAGAGAGAAGAAGATAAGAAGGTGCAAACAAAGTTTGATTACGGAGTTTTCCACAAATGTGACTACGTCTCCGGGTCCGCTCCAATAGAGAGACTGATCCGATTAATCTCCAAAAAAGATTACAAATGTACCAAGACCATTCATTCAGCACTTCGGCAGCATGACATTACTCCGTCGAACGAAAATGGCTCAAAAATATCCACAAGACCTCTCTTTCATATCACCTGTTTCTCTACTTCATCACTTAACTTGAAAAATTTGAGTAATCTCCTCTCACACCTAAACCCCCTTTTTATACATAAAATTAGCCTAATTAGGCTTAACAAATGGAATAAATGCATAACTCCCCCTATGCTATGTTTACAAGTTGTTCCTAACCCTTTTTGTCATTTTACATAGGAAGGGGGGGTTAGGTTTTAACCATAACCTCAAATAAACAATATTCGATCATAAAACAATTGTTACAAATAACCGAGCTGTAAATATATCAAAAGAGGTTCAGTGGTGTATTGGTGGCTTTTTATTTTAACATACTGGTGGTCAGCGGTTCCAACCCCGCTGGCCACTTTTTTTGTTTTCAAACTCCGCATAATAAAACAACAAAACAAACACAAGCTCGTTAGCTATTAAGCGCTCGGCGGTGGGTGCAACGGTGGACGTTTTGGTATACCAGAGTCATGGGTTTTGAGCCACCATTTAAAATTTTGTTAAACAAAACAAAATGACTTGCTAAGCCTTTCGGCGGCCTTGATGGAAGATGGGGGTCACATGTCACGCTAGAAATCTGCCACGTGGTAGTGCTTGATTCGCTGCAAGAGCTGACCTGTATGTTGACGAAGTCGATGACTCGACTGCTACCTTCGCTAACTCAGATGACACTACTTGCTGACTTGAGTACGGGATGCCACGTCACCAATACAGTTGGACACATGTCAACATATCATTGGTCCATCTGGATGACTCAACACCACATGTCATGCGGGATTCATCCACTTGAATTCCCGTGCGATGCGGACTATCTAATGATGTCAACTTGTACCTTCAAGTCAACCGAAACTTTGACTACTAATATCTCGAGGAGCATCTGATGTCGAATTCGATGAAACAAAGCGTTCCAATTGTCTTGACAAGCCCCTTGATTTGGCCTTCTCCATCAATTTTTGAGAGATCATTTTTCACTCCTTGGATGACCCGATGGCAATTTGAAAAATTTTGGTAGGCGTAACTTGTGCAAATGGACTCTTTCGCTCTTCAAGTTGCGTTGGAATCGGACAGAGATCTTTCGATGGTACTAAAATTTGGAGATTTTGAGACACTTCAATTTCCGAGAAAATATCCAACTGGATCATGGGCATGGGATTTCGAGGGATTTTTAAGTCTAAATGGTGCATTTAAAAACTAACTTAATTGGTGCATGCAAAGGTGGGCGCTAAAGGTGAGTTGGTAGGAGTTACTATGGAAAGTGTCATAAATTTGAGGAATGGACACTCATTTTAGCAATTTTGGTTGGAGTGTATTTAATGAGCCATTTTTGGTATTATTCAAGGTTTTGGAATGTATTTTGATAACTCTCCCCAAGTTGGGAATGGAAAAATTGTAGGTTGTGGTTTTGGAGGTTACAAGTGACGTTGGAGAATGTTCATGTTGTAAGGAAGATAAGGTAGCGGAACAACTTCCTACACTAATCTTGAGAAGAGAACAATGCAAAACTCTTACATATCTTTAGCAGTTACAGAAACTTAAGCAAAAATAAACATAAATATCATGCTTACCACAACATAGTGATTTACATGGGGAAAACCCTTTCGGAAGAAAAACCCCACACTCCAAAAGGAACCCAATATATTATTCAAGAATCACAAAGATTAATATATACTTGTAGAGCAAGCTTCTCATAAGAGTATCACCAACCAGAGATTCAGAGAAAACACGACTGCTATCAAACTCTTAGAATACATCACCATCTACAATTGCAGCACAATTCCCTCATAAAATAGGTTGCCTTCTAGGGAAAGACAGGCCAAAAAAATATCCACCATTAGATCTAAAACCTAATAATTAAAGGTCTAGATTTACAATGTATTATTTATTTAATGTATGTCGTCCATTTTAGGAGTTTTCTGAAAAAGTTAACTAAAATTTATTTACACACACCCCACTCCTCCCCTGTCTACCATTGTATAGTACACCTATCGGTGTAACTAGGAAATATATATATATATATATATATATTCATATATATATCCTATCAACAATAACCTTTATATAATTGCAAGGTTGAGACACATTTTCCCAAAAAATCTCACTTGTCAAATACCTTGCAAGAGCAACAGGAGGGAGTAAACATTGTCTCTTAATTTCTAGGGGCCGAAAGGTCCATAGTCTCTTAACAGCATATGAACTTCTCTATGCTCACAAGCTTAGTTAAAGAATCAATAACATTCATCAAATTTTCTACCTTAACCAACTTCACTAGTGTAGGGGCAGCATTTAAAGATGTTTGTCAATTTATGGTTTTGAGGTCTAGACTTTAGAAATTAGGGGTTTTTGCATTAAAATAAGGTCTTGAGACCATTTATAATGTAATTAGTCATGATGGAGTCATATATAGGTGTTTAGGGGTTATTTTGGTTGATATTGCAAAAATTGCATTTTGTTGCAAATGTTGTCAACATAAAATGTTGCAAAATTGCATTTTCTTAGAAGACCAACAGTCAAGTCATTTAAAAATTAGTTTGGGAAGTTGAAATAGTTGGATCTCAGTGGGATAAGGCATTAAAATGATGTAACCTCGTTGTAAAGATTGATTTTGAAGTTTGAGAAAGATTACAACTAAATAAAGTTTTGTTTTACCTTAAAATTATGTATTTTCAGTAGTTGGCAGTAACTGTATGGCCCATACAGTACCTCTTTGATTCAATTTGCTTGGTTTTTTCATAGTAGTCTATGTTTACTCTCTTTTGAATTCATTGTGAAGGTTTTTCATTGAGGTTTGTGGATTAAATTGTTAAATTTCTAAGACAAGCTTGAATTTGTAAAACTAAGGGTTTGTGAGTCATTAAAATGGAATTTTGACCCATTCCTCTTTCTGAAATCAGTATTAATTGAGGAATGGGTCTGTACTATCCATAAAAATGTGTGAGAATGGTGATTTTGTGAAAGGGGGGTCTAAAAGAACATTGGGCATGAAGCCCTAGGCTAGAAATTAGTGTTTTCCAAGTGAATTTGAGTGATTTTGATATGTCAAAGTAAGAGAATGATTGGGGAAGCATTTTTTTGGTTTGATTAAACATAGGTAGAGGTTTTTGGACTTATTTGAGGTGGTGGCTAGTTTTTTTGAGGTTTGGAAATGTGATTTCCAAGAAAACCCTAGTTTCTTGACATAAAAAGAGGGTTTTAGGATTTGATACTTTGTTGAATGAATTTATGACAAACTGTTGTGGATTCATTGGTTTTGACTTATGTGTAGTGCTTCCCAATAGATTTTCTAGGTTTTGGAAAGGTTTTGTGAGTGGTCCCTTTGGAAAAGAGGCCTAATTTGAGGCCTAGTTGGCGTAGGAAGCCAAATTTGAGAAATTTGTTACAAAGTAATCATTGGTGATTTGTTGATATGTTTATGACCTCTAAAAAGGGTCCCCAAAAATTTTTTGGTCCTGATATAGAAGGACAACACCAAGGATATATACCTAATAGAGTGGATTCCCAATGCTACAAGGGAAATGGGTGAATTGATTGAGATAGAGTGAATTTGAGGATTTGTTGATTTGATAGTTGGTTTTGTTGGCAAGCGACATTTTAAAAAAAAATTGGTGTTGTCATTGATGGAAACCCTAGTCTGTGATTGGATCTGCACATCATCATTTGATCATACCGGTAGTTAGATCGAAGATAGTCAAGGAAGAACAGAGCATCCAGCAATTTTGTGTTCGTCGATTCATATGAAATTTTCTGTTGTCATTTTGAGTTGTAGATCTCAGGGACATTTTTTCAATGTATGAATTGTGTTATATGTGAACCCTAGTGCCTCGTATTGATTTGTGTGCAAGGTAGAAGATCCGGTTAGTTAATTTTTTGTTCATCAGTGCATGAAGGCTGACTAAGTGGATATAGCGTTTGCAGATATTTGAGGAGTAATTATTTAAGTGATTTTTGTTCAAGCATTTTGATTTGGGTCCTAACTAAGTTGTGGCTAACTTTTGTGGATATGCATTGAATATTATTCATGATTTGAGTTGATAGTTTGTAAATATTTTTCATGTTATGTTGAAGCTGACATGTTGTGATTAAATCTTTAGTCACAGATATATATAACTGATTGATTACATCATTTGGATATAGATATGAAGCATGTCAATATATGTTGTGAAATCTAGAAGGATTGAAAAGCGATTATGCATAGTTTCACTTGTGCATTAAGTATTTTGTGATGCAACTTAGAGCAGAATAGAGCAGAAGAGAAAAATCAATCAAAAGGTCAAGAGATTGATTAATGAGCCTAACCAAAACTGTAATCAGGAATATGTAGATGCTACTTTCTCAGTTCAATCTTTTGGATCTAATCCAAACTTTTGTAAGGGAGTGAGCCTTTCTATTTTGAGTAGTGGGCTCTAGGCAGTGTGCCTAAATGCAAGTGCATTCCCATTTTGTAAACATCTTTTTGAGTATACTCAGATAATATTGTGGATTGGCCATCCACCGTGGTTTTTCCCCTAATAGGGTTTCCACGTAAAAATCCTTGTGTTATTTTGTTGTGGTTGTTTGCTTTATGTTCATGCATATTTCTTTTGGTTGAATGTTATAAGTGCTTTAAATATCAGATTAATAAAGTTAAAAATTGTAGAAAGTTGATTCCCCCCCTCTCAATGTTCCTTGTTTCCAACAATTGGTATCAGAGCCTAGTCCCTCGAAAGAAGTTTAACAACTTGAGGAAGATTAGGGAAAGTGATTCAATGGATTCAAGTAGTCTTCAACAACTTTTGGTGGCCTTAGATGATCTTGATCAATCAAAATTTGAGAACCGGGAATTGCAAGAAAGTTTCATGAATGCTGAGAAATTCATTCAATCATTAAAAGAAAAAATCAATGAGTCAAGAGAAAAGAGAAAAGAACTTTGTGATCAGCTTAAGCAAAAAGAAAGTAGAAGCATGGAAGATGAACATCTGAGTCAAGCCTTGAAAGAGAAGATAGAAGAATGTGAAAAGGTTATTAGAGAAAATGTTGTCCTGAAGCATGAGATGGAATCTATTATGATGAGGATGAAAAAGGAAATTGAAGACAAGAAGAAGAATGAAGAGAATCTTGCTCAATCCCTAAAAGAGAAATTTAAAGAATGCAGCAAACTTAATGATAATTTCATTTAGTTGGTGCTTGATCTGCAACAATCCAGAGACAATGAAGAAGAGCTTAAAAGATAGATTACTACCCTAAGAGATGACTTGCTACTGCAAATGAGTACAAGGAGAAGTTCAAAGTTAGCTCATCCAATCTTGTTGAACTAATTAAGAGTTAGAGGACTGATAGTGACAAGCGAGGTCTTGGATATGAGAAAGAAGAAAGTTTTGGATCTAGACAAAACAATTTCAGGCAAAGAAATTAGGTGAACAAAGTTGGAAAGAATCTGGTAAGACAACCTAATGCTCAAAGGTTCAATGGTTATTGTTTTTCTTACAATAAATTTGGTCATATGGCTGATCAATGTAGAAGTAGAATGAATCCAAGTGATCCATCATTCTCAAGCCAGTGCTTTAATTGCAATAAGTTTGGTCATAAGTCAAATGAATGCAGAAAATGTGATTAAAAAAAATTATAGAGATGTTAGATGTTATACATGCAATATATTTGGCCATATTTCTAACCAATGTAGATCAAGAGAAAATCAGTCGAACAACTGTTCTAGATAGAGAAATGTTGTGTGCTACAATTGCAGAAGATCTAGTCATATTGCTAGATTTTGCAGAAGAGTTCCGGTAAATAAAAGAAACATGCAGAAGGATGTAAAGGGAAAATGAAAAGTCACCACAGATGAGATAAGGAATCAAATGAAGAAGAAATTGGTAAATAAGAGTTCCTATGTTGAAGGAAATGAGCCTGCACCAAAATTCGCTTCTGGAAATTCCTCCGGGAATTAGTTTTAAGGCTTTTGGCCTAGGGGGAGTTGTCAGGAAAATCTCTTAAACCCCTGCCACTAATTGACATCGAGATGTGGATAAGTACATTGATTGCATAGATGTTCTACAAATGTTAAATCAATTGGAAAGAGTATTATGTAGTGTTGAAGGTTCGTAGAAGAATTATCTTTCATAGTGCATGGAAACAGGGTATCCGGATGAGTTAGGGTAAAATCATTTACTGCAACAGAAAGGTTAGGTGTGCGAGTGATAAAAGGTCATTTATATCTTTCATTTGTCACTTTTCATTTTGAGGAGAAGAATTTTGGAGAGCTTTGAGTTGAACTTTGGCGAATTGTGGCAAGATTCAAGCGTGAAGGAGATTCAACGATCAAACCCTAATCCGGCGAAAAGGTATTTATCGGGAAAACTTGCAAATTTGTGAATTTGTGAAAATGGCTACTCTGTTGGTAGTTGATGTCAAGGATAGACCCCATCCAAAATTCAAGTGGCATCCTTTCAAGTTTGTTGAGACCGAGCCCTTAGGTGCATTTTTGTCTATTTTGTATGGCGTCTTGCATATTGAAGACATTAGGGTATACATTCATGCAAATATTGAGGAGTTAGGGAGCTTGCAATTGTTGAAATTATATTCCAATCATATAGTTGGGAGGATTTCTATGTTAAGCCCAAATTCAAAACCCTAGAAGAGAATAAATTCATGCAGATTGTGGAATTCCCCATGTTTGATGAAAGTGAATGGATCCAATATATTTTGAGCCGAGTTCATGCCAAATTTATGTGGTTGAGTCAACCTTTTAAGATTACAAAAGAAGCCATAAGCACTGTTACAAGTTTAATTTCCTTTGGTGGGTTGCCAATCTTGAAGTCCATGAAGAATTAGACAGTTATAGATGCAAAAAATTCAAATTTTGACAAAAGAGCTATGACAATTGATGATATCATTGAAGTGGATGTGAAATTTTCCTCGATGGTCATTGGTTACAAAATTTATCACTCCAATCAAAGTAATTTAGTATTTGGCACAACTATTTATGCAACATATCAGATAGTGAAGGAGAATGCAGATTATGACCTGTGTGAATTAGTCAGGAGTCAACTAATGGAGAATCTTGGTAAGATCAAGAAAGATAAGAAGAATTCATTTAAGTATGGTAATATGTTGTTGTGTTTGTTCTTTTACTTCATGAATGAAGTTCTGCGAGTTGGGAAAGTACATTGGCAAGGTGGCAAGCCTATAGCTATTTAGATTAGAGATATTTTGTATGGAGTTGGAGATAGTCAAGCCAGGAAAACTACAATCTGGGGATATTTCAAGATCTTTCAAAGTGTAATGCAAGCAAGAGAAAGAATTCCTACTTCTATTATGGAGAAGTATAAGGACACAATTTTTTTTATGGTGGAAATTGATATATGTCTAATGGAAGTTGTTAATCCTAGAACATTCTGGATTATGCCAATGGGCTATGAAGTTGAGAACATTTTGGAATTATATGCACAACATTTTTTATGTAAGCCTTTGGATCCAATAGAAGAGAGGTTTGGAACTTATGCAAAAAAGGATATGCAAGTGCATCAGAAGTTGAAGAAACCTATGATAGTCTAGAGAGTAAGGAAAGAACTGGAAACCTTTGCAGAGAGCATGGGTATATCTATGGAAGCTATAAGAGAAGCCAGAAAGAAGAGAGAACAAGTTGAAGCAGAAAAAGAGCCAGCTAGAACTGAATTAGCTAGTCCGATAGCATCCTTTACCTAAACTAGATCAACAAGGAGCTATGCACCCCTATCCGGCCCTACAATGAAGTCAACCCCTATGAAAGATCAAGCCAAGACATCCAGTAAGAGGAAGAAGAATAAGAGTACAATAGTCTATGAAGCTATCTTAGAAGATGAAGAGACTAAATCTGATGAAGCAGTGAGAGAAATAAAGCATATGGGGACCCAGGAAACAAAGAACAAGTCCTCCGGTGAAGAAGAGAAAGCAAAGAAGAAGGTGAAAACTGATAAACCTAGTATGCCAGGAGAAGAAGTAGAGAAAGCTTTGATCAAGGATGGCAATCTTAAGCCACTTTGTAAGTGGTATGACACCTTCGATAATTCCAGCCAAAGAATTCTTAAGGAGGCTACAATAAAGAATTTAAATATTTTCAATAAGGTTCTCATTGAAATAATGTTCGGATTACCTAAAAGCCTATAGGAAGTTTTGGAAATGAGGAGAGTGAATGCTAGAACTGAAGAAGAGAAAATGAGAGAGTGAATTCTTGCATATCTATGTCCGGTGATTTCTATTGAGGAAATGAAGACAATCCTGAATAAAGCTAAGAAGGAATTCAAGAGCAAGATAAGGGTGAACAAGCTCATGATTGGTAAGATTGAAGAGGTTGCTAAAGAACTAAGAAAATCCTAGAAGCATTTATGTTAAAGAATAGAATCAATGTTGTCTCTGAAGAAGTGCATGTTGAAGGTATTACATCTGGTCCGGTGAATGAAGAGGTAAAGGAAGATACAATTGAGGACACTTAGATTCCTCCTAATGTGCATGACACAGAAGTACCTATGGAGACTGAAGCTCCTAAGATCATGTTAGCTGAAGAAAAGGAGATGTCAAGTGAAGAAGTTGAGGTCCCTAAAGGAAAACAAGAAATGGTAGCTGAAGAATCAATAGTTGAAGAAAAGAAGGTTCAAGAAAAGGAAATTCCAGTGGAAGCAAGAGACACTGTAAAGGCAGTGAAGAAATTTCTAGTAGGGAAATAGGAAGAGTTTGACCTGGAATTGGGAGAAGGTCCTATTAATTTGTCTACTTTGTCTTTGATTCGTAAATTAAAAGTTGCATCATTTTCCCAGGCGAAGGCTAGAGAAGAATTGTTGAAGTCTCACATTGAGGACAATGAGCTTCTGATTCTTGCATTTGGTGTTCTAGAGAGAATCATGCCTACTCATGTCAAGGATCCATCTAGTTCTTCCTTCGGTGAGCTGAAGAAGCTTATTAATTTTGTAAGTACTCATTTTGAGTCACTTGAGTAATCAACCATGGTTAAAGTTCAGAAGGAATTTGATGCCAAAAGGTTCAGTAGGTTGAAAGGAATGATAGCTAATGATAAATCCCTATTAGCTACCTGTGTGAAGAATTTCCAAAGTACTCTATTTGAAGGTGGAAATATCTACAAGTCATGTCTGTATTTGTCTAAATTTACTGAGGATAATGAGAAGAAGGTTAAGGATCATGAGAAACAGTTAGCTGCTATTTCTGAAGCCTTTGATCCTTTAACTATTTTGTTGGAGAGAAAGAAGGTCAGGTTATATCCCTACTTGAAAAGATAAAGAGCTTGAAGCATGATAATGACAGAATTTGGGAAAGAGCATGTGAGCTTAGAGGCCTAATTGGTCTGAAGATGGAAACAATGTAGAGTGCATTGAAGGAAGCTAAAGATGCTATAGCAGTTAGTGATCCAGTGAACCTTGAATCAGCAAAGATGCAATGTCATCTATTATGTGGTCACATGACGATTCTAGAGAGTCTCAAGAAAGGATGGGACACGAGTTTGAACCTGTTGAAGACAAATTTTGCAGATATTCTCAAGTTTGTGTAAGTTGTAGAAGCATGTTTGTACAATTTGAAGATTTTGTTTGATTTTTGGTATGTGGTTTCCCCATTTTTTCCATTGATGTCAAAGGGGGAGAGTAATACAGTGAAAAATGTATATTCATCTCAGGGGGGGTTGCAATTTTTGAGTTGTGATTGAAGATCTTTTTGAAGTTTTGAAGTTGGCAATGTAATTCATGTTGGTACCGATCCAACACTTAGTCATTTTTCACTAAGTGTTTCCATCAATGCCAAAGGGGGAGGTTGTTGGAAAGAGACACTACAAATTTTTTTTTGGTGTTGTCATTGATGACAACCCTAGTCTTTGATTGGATCTGCACGTCATCATTTGATCATACCGGTAATTAGATTGAAGATAGTCAAGGAAGAACAGAGCATTTCGTAGTTTTGTGTTTGTCGATTCACATGAAATATTATGTTGCCATTTTGAGTTGTGGATCTCAGGGAAGATTTTTCAATGTATAACTTGTGTTATCTGTGAATCTTAGTGCCCCGTATTGATTTGTGTGCAAGGTAGAAGATCCGGTTAGTTAATTTTTTGTTCATCAGTGCATGAAGGCCGATTGAGTGGATATAGCGTGTTGTGGATATTTGAGGAGTAATTATTTAAGTGTTTTTGTGTTCAAGCATTTTGATTTGCATCCTAACTAAGTTGTGTCTAAATTTTTTGGATACGCATTGAATATTATTCATGAATTGAGCCGACAGTTTGTAAATATTTTTCATGTTATGTTGAATTTGACATGTTGCGATTAAATCTTTAGTCGCGAATATATATAAGTGATCGATTACAACATTTGGATATAGATATGAAGGATGTCGATATATTTTGTGAAAGCTAGAAGGATTGAAGAGCGATTATGCACAATTTCACTTGTGCATTAAGGATTTTTTGATGCAAGTTAGAGCAAAACAAAGCAGAAGAGCAGAATCAATTAGAAGGTCAAGAGATCAATTAATGAGCCTAACTAGAACTATAATCAGGCATTTGTAGATGCTACTTTCTCAATTCAATATTTTGGATCTAATTCAAACTTTTGTAAGGCAGTGGGCCTTTCTATTTTGAGCAATGAGCTCTAGGAAGTGTGCCTAAATGCAAGTGCATTCCCATTTTGTAAACATCTTTTTTAGTATACTCAGATCATATTGTGGATTGGCCATCCACTGTGGTTTTTCCCCTAATTTCCACATAAAATACTTTTGTTATGATGTTGTGGTTGCTTGCTTTATGTTCATGCATATTTATTTTAGTTGAATGTTATAAGTTCTTTAAAGATCAGATTAATAAAGTTAAAAATTGTAGAACACTAATTCCCCCCCTCTTAGTGTTCCTTATTTCCAACAATTTGTTGGTGGATTTGTGTTAAGTTGTGTTACAGGACCTCCCCTAATTACATCATTCAACCTACCATCTTCAACCATATCTTGAACAAAATGATATTGTACATCAATGTGCTTGGTCTTGGCATGAAATGGTGGGTTCTTGGCTAGACATATTGCACTCTAACTATTGAAATAAATTGTCACTAAACCTTGTTTTATTCTAATAAATGAACATAGACTCTTAAGAAAAATGGCTTATTTATAAGCATGAGTAGCTTCCATATACTTTGCTTCAATAGTGGACAAAACAACCACAACTTGTCACTTACTCATCCAACTAATTGCACCACCGAATAATGTAAACACATAAGCACTGGTGGATTGTCTGCTATCAATATCACTTGCCCAGTCTGAATCCACATAACCATGAATATCAAGGGAAATCTCATCTTCAATCACATTACTATGATAACACAAGGAATAGTATGATGTACCATGAAAATATTTGAAGACCCTTTTAGTTGCATCCCAATGAACTCTACCAGGATTATACATATATCTAGAAAGAACTCCCACTTCTTTGGCAATGTCTAGTCTAGTACAAACCATGGCATACATCAAACTTCCAACTACACTCTAGTAAGGAACTTTTCTCATGTCATCCATCTTTAATGAAGATGTTGGACAATATGAAATATATAGCTTTTTTCCAACAAAAATGGGAACACACAGTGGCCTACAATCCTGCATGTTAAATCTATGTAAAATTGAATTGACATACTTACTTTGGCCAAGCCATAGCTTTCTGTTCTCTCTATCTCTTTTAATTTTCATCCCAAGAATGTTTCTATTTGCACCAAGGTCTTTCTTTTCAAATTTAGCAGCAAGTTGAGATTTTGGTTCTAAAATCATACCTTTCCCTTTGCCAATAAATAACATATCATCAACATATAATGCAATAAACAGGAAATGGTCACCATTAATTTTATAATAAACACAATGATCTAATTTAGAACGCTCAAATCCCAAACTCAACACATATGTATCAAATTTTTGGTACCACATCCTAGGACTCTGTTTTAATCCATACAAAGATTTATTCAATTTGTAAACCAACTTAATTTTACCTCTCACCACATAGTGCTTTGGATGTGTCATATAAATATCCTCCTCCAATTCACCATGAAGGAAAGCAGTTTTAACATCCATTTTCTCAACCTCTAAATCATAAGCAACAATAATAGCAAGAAAAAATATAATGGATGTCATTTTTGCAATATGAGAGAATATCTCACCATAAGCAACACCCTTAGCTTGATAGTAACCTTTTGCAACCAACCTTGCTTTGTACTTCTCAATACCTCCATCTGAACCAATATTTTTCTTGAACACCCATTTGCAACCAACAAGTTTCTGTCCTTCAGGAAATGGTACAAGATCCCATGTATCATTATTTTTCAAAGATGTAATTTCTTCATCCATAGAAATATTCTAGGATTCTTCATCATTCATACCTAATGCCTCTTCTACATATTTAGGTTCATCCATGTTAGTATTCAAAGCAAAAACAAATCTCCAATCATTAGGTGAATACCTTTCAAGTGGTTGTTTATTCCTTGTATACCTACGAACAAGTTGAGTTGGAGGTTCTTCCTCCTCTTTAGAAGATTTAGAGCTAGACGAGCTCTCCTCAACTTCTTCTCTATCCATGGGTCGCGATTCAAATTTCTCAGGTGTAGCAGAAAATTGAATTGCATCTTCATGTTTACTTTGTTCTAGCTGAAATGTAGCAAAAGAAAGCTTAGTTTCTCTAAAAATGACACTTCTACTATATATTACCTTTTGTGTAATAGGATCCCAAAGCTTGTATCCTTTCACACCATAACTATATCCAATGAAGATACATTTCATAGCCTTGTTCTCTAACTTTGTTTGCATCTCCTTTGGCACATGTGCATATACCTCGCAACCAAAAACTTTAAGATGTCTCAGGAGTATGAAGGCTTGTGACCCGACCATGCCTCTATAGGCATCTTATCAACAAGAGCTGATATAGAAGACCTATTAATTAGGTAATAGGCAGTGTCAATAGCTTCATCCCAAAACCTTTGTTCTAGGCCAACACCACTTAACATACTCCTAGCCTTCTCCATCAATGTCTTTTTCGTTCTTTTTGTAACTCCATTCTGTTATGGAGAATATGAAGTTTTCTTCTATCTATGAATACCACATTATTTACAAAATATATTAAAATCATTAGAGAAAAATTCACCACCATTATCAGTCCTCGAACTTTTTATTTTCTTCCAATCTACAACTCAACCATTGTTTTAAATTCTTTAAATTGACTGAAAACTTTATATTTACTCTTTAGAAAATATACCCATGTCCTTTTACTATAATCATCAATAAATGAAACATAATATGTGGATTTACCAATCGAAGGAACATCTACAAGACCAAACACATCAAAATTAATAAGATCCAATACACCACAAGATTTATGAGAAGCTGAGTAAAACTGAATGCGGTTTTGTTTTCCATAAATGCAATGCTCACAGAAATCAAATTCAAGATTACAATTAGACAAACCTTCACCAAGGTTTTTATTTTTCAAGGTCCTTAGACCCTTTTCTCCAATGTGGCCAAGTCTCTGGTGTCATAATATATTTTTCTTTGTAGGTAACTTTGATTCAGAAGAAAGAGCAACCTTGGGTACCCAAAATCCATGACCATATACTAAAGGTGAAACCCTCACTTCTTCCACAAACTTTCTTTTCATAGAAGTACTATTGCACTCAGCGGTGCATGCATCAAGCTTATACAATGTTCCATATCTGACACTTATAGCAATCACCATAGCACCTTTAACCATCTTGTATCCTACATCAAAAAATACTACCTACAGACCTACATCTATTAGTTTTCTCAAAAATAATAGATTTTGTGCTAATCCAAGGATATGCAACACACCATTAATCCTTTTTATTCTACCATCAGAAAATCAGATTTTAACTTTACCACAGCCAACAATATTTAAATAAGAATCATCACCCAAGTACACCTTACCTCCATCAAATTCTTCATATTCAGAAGACTAATCTCTATTAAAGGTCATATGGAAAGATGCACTTGAGTCAATTTACCATGCATCATTACCTGCACAAGTTTCCAAATCTATAATGAATGTGTCACCATCTTCCTTCTCAGACTTAGAATCAAAATCAAATTTCTTCTTTTTCTTCTTTTCTTATTTGCATTCCTTACGAACATGTCCAGGCTTACCACAATTCTAGCAAATAACTTTAGACTTTTTAAGAGATTTAGATCTCCCCTTGGACTTGGATTTTTCATGCTTCTCATTTTTCTTGCATTTTTCCTTAGGTCGTCCATGAACATTTAGGGCCTCCTTGGCATTGATGGATACCTTCCTTCTCATCTCTTCAAAAAGAACAGAACCCACCACATCTTCAATCTTCAAAATAACAGAAGTACCCCCAATAGCCATAACAAGAGAATCCCACGAATCAGGCAAAGAACAAAGCAAGATCTAACATTTCTCATCCTCATCCATTTTGACACCAATTGATTCCAATTGAGCCACCAACATATTGAATGCTTCCAAGTGGTCTATGATTCATCCACCCTTTTCCATTCTCAAGGAATACAACTTCTTCCTCAAGAAAATTGTGTTCACTAAATATTTGGCCTGATACATCTTACCAAGCTTTTCCATAGTTTTGTGCAAAGGTCTCCTCATATAAATTAATTAAAAAAAAAATTGGTAAGAATAATTTGATTACACCCTAATGTAGAGAGTTAATTCAAAACCCCCACAACAAAAATCCTTTCTTAAAACACAAGAAATAATAAGAAATACTCATTCAAACATTGCTGAAAATAAACACAAAAATATGCTCTCTTCTTGCAACCAAATCACAGACTTGCATTGCAAATTCATGAGAATTGATTACACCAGTCCTCAAGGGAATCAAAGGCTACAACATAGCCCACAATAAATCTAAAATAATAGCAAAATAATGACATTTACAGAAAAATAAATCTACCCACACACTCCTCAAAACCCTTCCTGCAAACAAACTCTCAAAACAAGCATTGGCAACTTGCAATCAACAACTCTCCTTCAAAGAAAAAAAAATATTTTTTGTAGCTCAATTTTTCTCCCTTCAACCTGCAAATAAACTTTCTCAAAACCCTCCTATAGCAGCCTTCTCCAAGAATGCTACACCCAACTATCCTTCCCCCTCAAAAATCTACTTCGAAACTCTTTTATTATTTCATAATTTCCTGATTCTCCACCTCCCTATCAAGGAAATTATTTCATATGCTTAATTTTACCTTCCTCAACTGCCATTTTTTGTAGTTTCGTATTTAGAACCTCAAAAACAATTAAAACAAAATAAATGTCCATTCCCAGCAGCCCACCAAAGATAGGAAAAGCAGTTTTAAATTCTTTCTTTTTTGACTCTTGAAAAGGCAGATGAATAAAATCAAGTCTGGGTGCCCACTTCCACAACCCCTATTATTTAGGAATCATGCATAGAGTGTTTTAAAACTCCACATCTCAATTCCAATTCCCCCATAATGTTTTTCAAATATTTAATAATTAAATGTTTTAAAATTGCTTTATTTTTCTTTTTCACCCACAAGGCAATTTGTCAAAGTTGCACAAGAAATTAATTGACAAATTAATTTATTTGAATATAAATATTTAGCCATCCTCAACATGTAATCCAAGCCAAAAATATGAAATACCATATCTCCAAAATTAAGCAAAATATATTGAAACGAGATTACCACTAGGCCATGGATGCTCCTACATCAGACACCCAAAGTAATTTGAAATGTTTCATGAGTTAAGCTCATAAAAATTTGTAAATGCTATGCTCATCCTGAATCCATTTCTCTACCTTATCTGCCTTATCATTCCTTCTCTTCTTTCCCTACAATTTGATATCTCTTCCATCTTTTATTCTTCCCCTCCTTTTTTTTTACATAGTTCATCTCCCACCAATATACACTACTATGTTCTAAAAAATCATAAAATTTAGTTTCCTCTTCTTCAGTAAAATAATCGAATTCATTTATTACCCCCTCCTCTATTATTGTTGCAACAATTTATTTATCATCAACCTTGATTTGGTCTTTGTGTTCTTCTTTTCCCATGTTTCCCAAAAGATAGTTTCCATCTACAAACTCTTTCTCTTCAATCAACTCAACATTCACTTTTTCATCTTCTTACTTACTTTCATCTATAATTTCTTCATCTACCAATGCATTCTTTTCTGCACTTTCCTCTTCTACATCAATCTTTTATTTTTTTATTAAATTAGTTTCAACATCATTTTCACAAAAATCAGATTTTACCTCTTCTTTCTTCTTAGCTACAACCATCTCCTCCATCCCCTTATCACATTCATCAGTCACTTTCCCTTCAAAGATAATATCTATCTTCCTTATCTCCTCTTTGAGTAGGAGATCTTCATCTTCACCAAATCCTTCATCAAATATAGGACCCTAAAAGTCCATCATATTAGCTTCTACTTCCCCATTGACCTTATTTGTTGCAACCTCTTTTATCTTATCTTTCATGCCTTCCAAAAGACATGTCTCCTCAACTTCAGATTCAAAAATTTCTTCCCACTCATCTTTTTCTTCCACAGTGTCATATGTATGACAAGTTGCTTCATCTTTTTTCTTCCCTACATTCAAAATATTATTAGAATGATAAACAAAGTTTCCATTACCTCTTATCCTTGCCCAATCTAATTTCAAATCTTCCACTACTTACTTTAACTCCTCAAATTCTCTAACCTGTTCCATCCTCAGTCTTTCCTTGAGTTCCTTAAGTCTAGGAACTGTCAAAATCCATCTAATAACAAAATTCCTTTTTCCTTTCTTCTTTGTCATTTAGTCAAACACTTACCACACACTCTCAAACTTCAACCTCTCAGGTATAGACTGCCTCACATTCAGCGATCAGTCTACACACCACACACATTCCACCCTCAAGTCTCAGTGCAAACTACCTCTAATCAACACTTCTTCCTACACACTTAGGAACAATAGCTCTGATACCACTAATGTAGAGAGTTAATTCACAACCCCCACAATAAAAATAATTTCTTAAAACACAAGAAATAATAAGAAATACTCAATCAAACATTGGTGCAAATAAACACAAAAATATTCTCTCTTCTTGCAACTAAATCACAGACTTGCATTGATGCAAGAGCATTCGAAAACATTCAGAAAGTTGAGGCAGTTAATAGTGAAATTTGTAGAGATGCAGGGTACCAGATTATTGAATTCAACTGTT
>VDFB02152538.1:0-17807 GCA_007258455.2 Sequoia sempervirens
GACCATTAGAATTTTTGACTTTATGTATAGAGGCATCCAAATTTTTATTTTGGAATCCCTTGGGTTTGGTGGAATGAGTGGAAGCTTTATGTTTAGACAATGTGTGCATTGATTGGTCATGATTAAGATGTTTAAAGGATTTATGGATAAATGGATAAGAGGATTGAATGGTAGGGATATTAGGTATTGGGAGTAATGGTGGTAAAGTGGATGGAGGGAGATTAGGAGTTGGAAGCAATGGTGGTAGAGTGGATGGAGGGAAGTGTATGGTTACATGCTTTTGACATTTGTAGGATGATGGTGGTGGAATGGCAACATATGTTTTAGGCGTATGATAGGCTTTATGATGGAAGTGGACTTAGGATGCATGGAAAATACCAACATCTTAGTTGGTGTCCTTGGGGTAAGAGTGTGAAGGGACTTTGACATGGATGGGCTCCAAAATACCTTGTTCATGAAGATCTAAACCTTTACCTTGGTGGTTCATGTTTTGGAGTATGCAATGGACAACAGGACTAGGTGTAGGTGGAACACTAGACACAAGTTCCTTATTGGATGGAGAAAATGAAGCAAGGGAAGATAATGGTTGTTGTTGTTCTGAGGAACATTCATGAATGATGGTGGAAAGACCAATAGGATATGATGGAGGACTTGCAATTGGGTCGATAGTGGGTGATGGAGGATCATTAGGATCTTGATTAGCATTGTGTTCACTTAGATCCAAGGTATTTGTTTGATCTTCTATGTGTGCTAGGGAGGCACTTGTGTCATCAAGGGAAGTGGATGTTGATGGATCATGGATAGAATTATATGGAGATGAATTTGGAATATCTTGCTCATGGATGGGTATAGGATCAAGTTTCTCATGGATAGGCTCTTCATCATTATGGATATCATCTTGATCATAAAAAGATATAGATTATGGACATGTTGGATGGAAGTGATTTGATCTTGCTTAGGACTAGGGCTTGATGTTTCAACATGCTTAGGATTAGGCTCTTGACATGAATCTTGGGTTGCTTGAATGGAAGTGGAAGGGGATGACTCTTGAATAGGCTCGATATGTTCTATATGGAGACATGATGGAGATTGACTTGGACTTAATTGGGGAGACTTTTGAATTGGCTCAAGGAGGAGTGGATGACAGGTTGGCTTGAAGGACTTGGCATGATATTTGAGGACTCTTTTGTATGTTCAAGTATATGTGTTGAATGACATGGCAAAAATTTATTCCTTGCTTGTATTCCTTGGGTCACATCCTTTGTAGGTGTAGGGGTGGATGTAGGTAATGCCATAGGTTTACTTTTGAAATGTTTGAATTTATGGCATTCATTTGATGGAGGATTAGATGATGGTGGGGGTAATGAAGAGTTTGATTGGTTAAAAGGTGGAGAGGCCAATGAATTAGGACCAAGACATGGCGGCTTAGGGATAGGAATTTGATTGGATGGTGGTATGGTAGAGTTATAGACTGCATGAACTAGATTGGTGTTCCCCTTGTCAAATGGAACATGAGAATTGAAAGGCTCTTGATTTTTTTTCCAAGGTGGACTTAAGTTCACATGTGTTTGTTGTGATGTGGCTTGATAGGTTGATGTGTAATTGACATGATAGGCAGATGGGTTAAATTGGTATGATGATAAAGGTGACACATAGGATTGTGGTTGAATGTGTTGAGGTTGGAATGGTGTTTGGACTTGTGGTATGATTTGTTGTGATAATGATAAAGAGGTTGCATAGGATGATGGTTGTTGAAAGGTGGATTGATGTGGGTAAGGGTTGAGATTAGAAGAGGTTTGATAGGTTGATGAAGGATGAGGTTGGTATGAGGTGGAAAGGGATGGCACATTAGGTTGAGGTGGCACTTGTTGATAATAAATGGATAGGGGATGATGTTGTGGTTGTTGGATTTGACAAGTGGCAATGAATTGATTTGCTTGAGCTAGGAGGTGTTGGAGTTGAGGTGATTGGGTTGTATGAAGTTGAAATTTTTGGATAATGTCATGGACTCTTTGAATGATTTTTTCTTTTAAAGGTGATTGGCTTGTTTGAGCTTCATGAAGTATGTGAATAAGCTCTAGTGCTATGTCTTCGAATGTTGTCATGGTGTAAAATGATGTTGATTGGATTAAAGAGATGATGATGATTAGGATATGATGTGGAATGACAAGATTAGATGACTTGGATGATGTGGAAAATTTTTATTGGAAGTTTGACTTGGGCAATATCAAACACAAGATTTCAGGTGTAAATGCATAAACACACACACCAAACACAATGATAAATTTGTCTTCCAAGATTAAATGTTATGATTAAGAAAACACTTGAATAAACAAAGACAAGCCCTATGACTATTCAAGTGGGGTATAGCCAATTGGGTGCAGGCACATTTGCACAAGGTTGACTAGGTAGAATTTGAAAGAAAAATCTTGCCAATAAGACGGGAGAAAGGGGCATGTCATTCCTATGCGACATAGTATTTGGAGATCACATCCTTGCTCCCTTATGATGCATACATCCTTTCCATCATCAGAACATCATGAGCGCTTATCCCATATCCTATCACTTACCACTTTTAGACTTAGTTTCCCCTTGTCATTGGTATTTGCTTTCAAAGGCTACCCAAATTTTCATCCATTGACACCTGAAATATTACAAATCCCAAAAAAAAAAAAAATTAAAATGTGAATATCAAAAAAATCAAAACATGTCAAAAAAATCAAAAATAAAAATATCCAAAAAACACAAAAAACATCCGAGTTTACTAAAAATCTTAAAACAAAAGTCAACATTGCATCAGTCAAATAAGTCAAACATGATTAGTCATTTACAAACATGTAACATTTAAAATCATGAGACAATAGACGACATAGTCAATTAGTCATCAGGTCAAAATCAGTCAAATTACCAAGCATTGTGAAATCAGTCTTCAAATTATCCCGATCACATCAATTCTTCTACTCAATTCATCACATCCTCTCATCCATGTCAAATCATCTTCAGTCATTCCAAACAATAGTCCAAATGCAAGTCAATCCTTAGTCCATGCCAATCAAGTCGATCAATCTTGCCAAATTATCCAATCATATCCTTTGGTCTTGATCCTAATCTTGTTGTAAACCCAATCAATCAAATTCAATCAGTCAAATAGTTAGTCATCCTTGTGTTGATCTAGGGATATGTCTTTCCCCACAATGACAACACTATCAGTCATCATCATCAATCAATCAATCAACGGTTTACAGCTTGACAGGGGCAATACCTTGTTTGTTTTTGTATCATTTGTGCATGCTTTCTTGCTTGTGTGTGTTATCATTTGTATCTTGCATTGGCATCAAGTCCGACTTATTCCAGTTAATATTCATATCTTGTATCTAGACAAGGTTGTATTACGCTGGGGCACGAGACACATCATCACCTTGGTCCTTATACCTTGGTGCATCATGTCTAGTGTTACATCAAACATCATGGTTGCTCACTTTCTTGTAGCATAATGTATCATTCATCTCCTTCATCTACTTCCTATCTTACATCATGCATCTTGTCCCTCCTTATCATTTCATTTCGAGAGCATACCCATGTTCTTTCAACCCGCCTATCCTCTCGAGGGGGCATCATCATCCCACTCTTATTTCATCATCATCCATTTTCCTCTATACATACCTTAGCTTCTTTGAAATGATGTTACTCGACACAAATCTCATTATCTCGAACATCATCTCAAAGAGGGGCAAAATGTAGTCACTAAAAATTGTCCTAGGCTTGCGATTTCTAAATTCTCTATCATTTCCCCTTTTGTCTTTGCTAATTAAATAATTTTTAATTATTTAATTATTTTCTAAAGTCATGTCTTATATTAATTAAATAATTTTAATTATTTAATTAATTCATTCCTACTTTTATTTCTTGCTTGATTAATTAAATAAATTTTATTTATTTAATTGCGTCACTAATTAAGTCTTCTTTCTAAAATTAAATAAATTCTTATTTATTTAATTTTTATCCACTATCCACTATAATTAAATAATTATTTTAATTATTTAATTATTCATTGGCCTCTTCTCTCATAAATTAAATAAATTTTATTTATTTAATTTGGTCCACTCTCTTGAATTTTGAATTAAATCATTATTTAATTCAAAATGATTCCTTTTGTCACATTACTCTATAATTAAATAATATCTTATTATTTAATTATTCATTTGGTCACCTAAATTAAATAATTTTTATTATTTAATTTCTCCAGCAACCTCTTTGTCCGTGCCAATCTTATCTTCCAAATCAAATCTTATCTCTTGACATCTCATTCAATTTTATCCCTTGATTGAATTATCTTATAATTCAATCTTAGCCATTCATTTCTTGTCATTGCTCTAATTTTGACCTAACCCTAGTCCATACTACAACTTTCAATTTTGACCATTGATTCTAGGGTATTTCTCATCTTCTCATCCTGGCCACACATACAAAATTGTTGTTTCTATAAAATAGCAATTTTGTTCTTATTTTGGGATCATGCTCATTCTGTCAACTTAGGCTATTATTATTGTCATTTGCAGTCATTGTCATTTTAGTCTATTGTGAAGTCATTTCTTTTATACAAATCCTTCAACATTTGCATAGGGCTTTGGCATTAGTCTAGGTGCTCATTTGAAATCTGAGGGCCTCATTCAATTTGCTGCAAACTAGAAGGTGTAACAAAGGTGAACCATGGAAGATGAAGATTTATGGTAACATTGTTCCTTTATTTTCATGTTTATTTCCTTTGTGCTTTGTTACTTCAATGGATTTTTGGTGTTTATTGTTTAATAAGCTAACTATCTAAATTTTCCATAGATACAGGCCCCTCTACAATAACCTCTCTTGGTTATCGCTATCTCAGAGGTGTTTTCCCTTGGTGGCAGCTTTTCACTTGGGAAAAAAGTTGTCAAATGCAAGTAGAGCAAAGTGGTGCAACTTTCATTTTGTAACTCGTGTGACCAAATAAACTATTTTGACGCATCCAGGTGGGTACGTTTACGCTAGGAAAATCCTCTTTCACACCCAAACATGCAAAATCGCCCCGAGCTACGTTCAACCGACTGAATCCCTTAAGAGTTTGAACTGCAGTTGTTGTCACCGAATAGTGCACCCTTGTTGAGATGCAAAACTCAGCCTACTAGTGAAACATTGGATCCGGATATTCAATATCCATGACGTATAGTTTTTTCATGTTCTAGAGTTATAAAACATGATGTGGCAGCAGTTATAAGACCATGTTTCTCAATGATTTGTCATGTTATTTCATGCATAGAAAATGAAAGGAGTTTTTTTAACTTATTTAAATAATGAATATGGGAGAAATGTGATAACTGCACATGGGTGATGCATCCGAAAACCAAGATTATATTGTTGTTCATAAATATAATATCTTCAGAATATCATTAAAATTGACCTGTGCATTGATTTCATTTAATGAGATGTCAAGTGTTGTGATATTAGTAGATGCAAATAAACTTTGTTGGTTGGATCAACAACTATCATGTGTTTTGATGCATGTTCATACAAGTTGATAGAGGTATATATATTTCCATGAGGTTTGAAACATCCACTTGTTTTGTAGACGCAAATGCAATGATTGCTAAGCTTTAGAATTAGAACCATTAGTTGTTGGATGCCAGCCTCAGCCATGAATTTAAAGAAATACATTTTGATGATATTTTTTTATTGGAAGGAGCTCTTACAGTTCATTTGAAACCTTTTGGTGTTAAAGTCCTTGCCACTAGACAACAATAGAACTCAAGAAGCATGGAGCATACACGCAAATACATGAAGTATACACATGAATCATGAAGAATACACATGAACACATGAATTATACATTGGAATCATGAAGCATACACATGAATATACACAATATACGTGAAGCATACACATGAATAAGTGAAGCATACATGTGAATAAGTGTGGCACAAGTAATTAAAGCATTGCAAAGGATACAAACCACCAGAAATGGAGCTTATTTACACAATACACATTAGATGGGGCTTATTGAACAATCAACAATAATTAAGTAAGCATTATATGTAAGCAAAACCCATGCCTACAACATTCAAGCATACAATTTACACAATATGCATGATAACATCATTCAAGAATGGCAATAGAAAAATAAGATTTTATTTAATCAAAAAGTTGTAAGGCTATACAATGATATATATTGATAAAAGTATATACAATATATCCAAAAAATCCATACAGGCTTAGTACAAAAGAGCCATATGGACATAAAATTTCACGTATATATTGATAGTACAAAATACATGTTCCAAAATGCCACGTAGGCATACAACAAACAACCCAAATACATAGTCATTTCTCTCTAGGGGAAGGAAAAAGATCTCGTGTTGCCTTAGAAATTCAATTGGATGGAGTGCTTGTTGGTTCTCTTGTCTTGCGAACACGCTCACTAGACCTCCTCTCTAGACTCTTGGAATTTCACTTGATACAATAAAAAGTAAAGATGTTAATACATAGAAATTGAAATATGGAATGACATATAATAAAATATAGTCACTTACCACATACAAATAGTCATCATGCACATTTAAAACATTACCATGTCCATGATCTAGAGTGACACCCATATGTAGCAACCATCAAGATAGAAATTAAACTACATAAAAGTATCGTGATTTTTTTTTATAATAGACCATAAAAGAGAAAATATAATTTTAAATCAACTAATATGTTGCATACCTCTCTTAATGGATCATAATTGGCTATTGCTGCAACAAATCCATGGTCCATTGTGCCACCAACATCACCAGGGTTGTTTCATGTCAACAACTACAAATGAAACAACATATCTAATAGTAATATAAAGAAGTTCAGGTAGTCCCTTTATAACTGTCATAAATGAAAGAGTAAATGGTTGGCCTCAGTTGAGACTATAGTATAGTGCTTATAGATAACAGAATGGTGAAAGTACTAAGTCCACTGAGATAGTCCAAACTCTTGCAAATGCCAAAGTTTAGTACTTTCGTTGAGATTCATATGCATATTTTCATGAATAATGTTAATGAGGGCATGTTGTCAACATAGTGATAATGCCATTGTATCGTCTAAAATGGTCATGTTTAGACCGCTTGTCAATTAATTAAATATAAATTATTTAATTAATCTTCTAAAGTCAATTCACATAAATAAATTTAATTATTTATTTATATTTTTCACTTTTATAATTCTTCTACCTTAATTAAATAAATAACTTTATTTAATTAATTACCATCTTCCATATTCCTCTTAATTAAATTAAATAAATTTTATAATTTATTTACATTAATTATCATGTTATTCCAAATTTGAATATTTGAATTCAAATAATGGAATATTCCTCCAAACACCCTTTTCATCTCATAGTTAAATTAAATATTATAAATATTTAATTTAATACCTTTTTCTCACTCCACACATAATTAAATATTTTAAATACCTTCTAAATTCATCTCACACATAATTAAATATTACTTATTTAATTATGCAAACTTCTAAATTCATCTCTCACACATAATTAAATATTACTTATTTAATTATGCAAACTTCTAAATTCATCTCTCACACATAATTAAATATTACTTATATAATTATGTAAACTTCTAATTTCATTCTCACATATAATTAAATAAGTTTATTTATTTAATTATGAAATTCATTCTCAACTCATTCTTCAAATGGCAACCTTCCTTTTATTTTGAAAGAGAAAAAATGAAGAAGAGGAAACCTTCTATCTCTCACTCGACTTTCAAAAATATCTCACCATTCATCCCGACAAACTTAATCTGAACCGTTGATCATAACAGCCAATTAGGTTCTTTCAAAAACTCTTTAAATACATGAGCAAATCCAAGCATTGGTTACGAATATAGACACACAAACACACATACGCAATTACGCTTACGCATTTGTATCTTTGGCATTTCAACAATATTCATATCTTAAACAATAATCTGATCATAGCATAGCATAATCTTGCATTTTAGCATAGTATGCATTTTTAAATCTCATTCTCTGGTAGTCCATTTCGTTGAGCTTGGCATTCCAAATCTGAGAGCAACTTGCACCAACGAAACGCTGGAGATAGAGAGCAATAGAACGACTTCGAAGAATCTACCATAAAGAGTTTGTTTAATCTTCTTTCAGTTTTTTTGATATAAGGTTTTATTGATTGTGTTTTGAATTCGTTATGATAGTCATATTTTCATACAATAATGCTCACAATAAGTTCACATGAATGAAGTGAGGATTACTATGCCACTAGCAGCTTTCAAAGGGATAATGGAACATACAATGAATTAGGATGTGTCTAGGTTTTTACTATAACACATGAAGTTGGTTGTTGAGGTGTACAACAATAATGGAGAAGACAAATTTGGTCAATAATGAGTGGAAGGAAAGATTTCTTCTAATGGTATATAGATAAAATTTGGATGGAGGTGCAGAGCATAGAAGGGATAAAAAGACAAGACCAACAGGGGATAATGGAAACATATGGTGAAATAATAGAGGGTACAATGGATGGAGTAAAATGCTATAAACAATGATAGACTAGAATAGATTAATGGAATGGGCTAGGATCTAATAACAAAATATAGCATGAAATATTATAAGCTAAATGGGATGGGATTAGGAGGAATGAAGGAACATAGTGAATTAGGGAAAGATAGTGGACAAGACCAAGAGGGATAATGGAACATAAGGTGAAATAAGAGAGGTAATGGATGGGAATAGAAGGGTTAATGGAACATAGGATGGACTAGACGATGGATGGGCTAGGATGACAACAAACATAGGTGGAAAATTAGAGGTTAATGGGATGCGATTAGCAGGGAATAATGCAACATAGGGTGAATTAGGAGGTGTCTAGGGTTTGACTATAGTACATGAAGTGTGAACTTTACCTATGTGTAGTAATAATAGAGAAGAGTTATCTAGAATGAAACATGGATAAAGATAGTATAACATAGAATGGATAAAGGAACATAGGGTGGAACATAGGGGATCATGGAACATCTAGGGTGAAATAATAATGGGTACAATAAGATGGGAGTAGAAGGGCATAATGACACATAGGATGGAATAGAAGATATTAGTGGGATGGGCTAGGAAGGAATCATGGAAAATAGGGTGAACTATTAAATGTTAAGGGGATGGGATTAGGAAGGAATAAAGTAACAAAAAGTGAATTAGGAGAAGATAATATGACATGATAAAGGAATACACATGCAATGTTTGTGTTTCTCATCAAATTTTTAGATTTGTATATGCAAAATTATGAAAACTAGCTAACATTGTTTTACAACACCCTTAATGAATAAAGGCTACCTGAGTGTAAGTTGTTTGAGGAAATGAATTGTGAGGTGTGGAGGTTGAAGGTTCACTGAGAAACTATTTGACATCCAAAGCATGTTATGAGACAAACATTCAAATATAACATTCAACTATTCAAATGCAATAATAATATCTTTAATTTACTAGTTGCATACCTGTTGACTCAACATCAAGAATGAAAAAGGGTCTGTAGGAATAGAGCATGTCTCATGAACACTCTGACCCTAAAATTTCATCATATCAAAATTCTACAAATTTAGTTATTCTTAAATTTCAAAATATAATTTAATAAACAAAATTAAATGAACTTGTTGAATTTTACCTGAGTATCAATGTTGTATGTATTATTCAACAATTCATCTATCATAGCCATCACATCTACAGCTGATGTAGGTTGTGTAGTTGCATCCCAAGCACTCGATAATCATATGTGAAAAATAAAGACTGCAGTGCCACAATGATGTGGTGGAGCCTCGGGCCTACACGCCTCCACATCATGCTCTTACCAGGAGGCCCCCTAATAATCAGAGCAATGGTTTGGGTGATCTTAATAGACTACATCTCCACCTCTACACTATCCTTAACAATGGAAGGAACAACGACATGCTCCACCATGGGTCTGGCCAAGGGTCTCGGTGCAAACTGTGGATTACGTCGTGCAATAGGTCTATTATGTGTGGAGCCCCCACCTCTAACCTGAAAGTCTAAGATGTAAAAATAATTTGGCATCAGATTGAGGAAAACTCACAGATTTTCCTCAAAAGTATTGTGGTACCTCATGGTTATTGCATGGAGGTTATCAAATGGACATCCACCACCACTCCCAAAAAATTTATATTTAATTAATTCATGGTGGCACCAATGGACGGGAACTCTTGATGCATAGAGAGACAAAGGAGTGTTGGTTCTCGTGTCTATAAATAGGGCTAATGTCTTTGCTATTTTTTTTATTTTTTCACATCCGCATGACAATCCACTAGCATAAAAATTGTCTCATCTCATGCCTCTTATTTGGCCAAAAAATTATTTTCTCACTCATTTCTCCTACATGAGATACAATTGACTTCAATGATTCAACAATCCCTCTCCTATAAGGGTGGGTTTTGGCATGCTCGGTTAATCTTCCAATTAATTGTTCAATGTCTCTTTTATTGTTTTCAATTTGATTTAGGATATTTTCTTGTGTTCCTTGAGGATTCCTATGAACTGATGGAGGGGTTTCAGGTTGTTCTTATATAGGAGGCTCTTTTGAGGGGTGATTGTGAATTCTCAATGATTGAGGTGGAGATTCATTCCTGAGAATTAGAACAAAGTTTTATTACAAAACCTATTTCAATCTACATTCTAAATCAAATTTGAAATAAAAACAATAAAAATACATACCTCTTCACAATCTTCGACCTCTCTTGACGTTGGTGGAATCCTCGTGAAGAATTGAAAGCTAGGAGTGCAAAAATGGATGAGATTTGGTGAGCTAAGTTGCAGAGCTCAAATCCTCCAAGCTGCCGTGGGTTGAAATGAAATCAGGTTTGAAATGTGTTTTGAGCTTTTAATTTACTTTTGGATTTTTTTTTTTGAATTTTTCCAATTTAGCATCAAAATTGTGTCACATATTGGTGCACTTACCCTAGAGAGGATTATATTCAAGATAATTCATTTAAGTTGTAAGAATTTGAAAACACTATCTAGATTTTGTAGAATGAGGGAACTTGCAATATTAACCATTCATGATTGGCCTCAGCTTAACCTTAAGGAGCTATGAAGATATGAAGAAAACCATTATAAGTAGTAATAAACTATTACATGTAGTATATATTATTAAAAAAACATGTTGTCTATACCTCCTATTTTCACAATTTGACCATTTTAGTCAGCCTTTTCTTTGTTCATTCTATCACATTTTTTTTATTCCGGCTAGAAAATTTCATTATATAGCAAAAAGGACATGCATGGGTAGATACCATTCTAAAAACCATATAATTTATTCTATATAATTTCAACCACTATAACAGCCACTTGAATTCCATCCATGTAGAGGAATGAGATTTATTGTTGGAGCACTTATTTATGCGGAATAAGTAGAATTGATCACAAAGATCATTGTTAAATCTAAAAATTTGTAGCATTGATTGCAAAGATCATTTCTAGATCTAAAAAGCTATAGTGTTGATCATAAATTAGATCATTACTAAATCTAAAAATTTATAGCATTGGTCATAAAAGATCATTGTCGAATCTAAAAAAGTATAGTGTTGATAGTGGAAATCATTGTTGAGTCCAAAAATTTGTACCATTAATCATAGAGATAATTGCTAAATTTAAAAAAATGTAGCATTGATCATAGAGATAGTTGCTAAATCTATGAAGGTTTTGATCACAAAGGTCATTTTAAATGGTAAATAGTATATTTAGTGTTATCTTTATAAAGTTGAGTAGTTGTGACAACTTTGAAGAATGTCATCATTAGATGAAAAGTATTTTTCTCATGTTAGACTTCATCTCCTTTATTGATAGAATTATGAAAGACATCTTGTTATAGATAATGATGAGTAGAGGAAAAGAAAGGTCTGCTAGTGTAATTGTTCTAGTCATTTTGAGAGAAACATTTCAAAAGGAAAGGTATGAACAAAGGCAATCAAAGATGTTGAAAAAAAAGATAAGTTTTGATACTTTCAAGAAGGAATTCATGCTAAATATTCTTTATTTGTACATAAGAAGCTAATAAACCTATTATTTATAGGTGACCCTTGTCATTTATATAAGTTGCGTGATAAAATATATTTTATTAAGGGTGTTAATTTTTTTACAAATTATATTTCATCACACCCCAACATATTTACCTTGTAAAATCATGTCCCATGCAAGAGATGTATCTCCATACATGTTTATTTAAGAATCTTTAGATCTATATATATTTGAAATAGTGAAATCTATTGAAGCTCTCTAATTTTAAGAATTAAAAGGTATGGTATTGTCTCTATTCTATTACTCTCTACTACCAAATGTATGTGTCATCATATATGTAATTTTATTTAATAATTTATGTAGAGGTATAATAGTTCTAAACTAAATGACACCTCACAAATTGAGGCTTGTGATAGAAGACCACCCATACATTGTGGATGACCTAGAAATATGGTCAACTTTATAGCAATGGGTGAGTGATCATTTTTCTCCATACTACAAGAGCAATGACGCAATCTAGGAAGACATAATTACAACCATGGAGGAAGAAGGTGGTGAATGTGGGGCATTGAGACTTGAAGAAGGAAAGTGGATGGTCTTAGATGGAATTGGTTGAGGAAGTTGTGGGAGTAATTACCACTTGTAATGGCATGAATTTGAAACCTTTGCAAATTCCCCATTTACGCACCTCCTACCTTAGAAAAATTAAATATGATGATGCTATTCCATGTCCCTCATTCGCTTCCTATCCACTTGGTAGCTATTTTTTGTGTCGATGGAGGATATTCTATCAAGGACATTTGTTTGGCACACAGACACTTGTGTGATGCACTACCATCCTAACAAGATTCCTACCTCTAGAATCCATAGAGGCATTACAACTCTCCATTGGCAATGAAGTGTAACATTTTTGCACCCTTGACTGATCTCAAATGGCTCCTTTTCCTCCAATTTCACCTTCAAATTCCTATCTCGTTCATTCTTACACACTTCTTGATCTCTTTGGGGAAAATTCTTGATCATTCAGACATTGGACACCTCTTTCTTCACTCTCTTCACAAAATTTTCACAACATTCTCACCACCATTGAAGTTGCAAGTTGATACTTTTCTAGTTTTATTCTCCTCGTTGTTGCGGCAACATTGGCATCTACAAGTTTGCAAGATCACTCCTCCCATTTCCCTTGAGTGCATGTGGTTCAAGGTGATATCACTCCATTTCCTTTTCACTTAGCATCATTGTATTTTTCATAGCATATCATAGCATAATGCATAGTACTTCCATTTTCAATATCTCTCTTTATCATATTTCTCTATCATTGCTATATTATGTCCATGGAGGTGGAAACACCAAAGTGAGAGACAGATTGCAGCAGTCCTCTATACACAACCCCAACATTTTTCCATCTTGTGTGTGTAGGTTGCTTGTGGAATGAATATTTTAAAGATATCAACTCGTGGGTAGGAAGGTGTGCTTTCCTTACCCTTCTTTTCCATTTCATAGTTAGATTTAAGGGTATGTGCAAGATCATGGGGGTCCAAAAAGTGGTGATGTGAAAAAAAAGCCATTTTTAACACGCCCAAAAATGCAAAATTCTACTTTGAGTTTTTGTAGGCTTGGGTGGTGTTATGCCTTGCATAACCACTATTTTGTTGGAATAAAATGGGTCCCCTTCTTCTTTTTGTTGTTTTTGGTTGTCTGGTTGGGTCTTAGGAGTTCTTTGTTTTTGATCCTAAGTCCATTTTCTATTATGGTGGAGCCGGGCCTGGAACTAAACCTTAATGTGGAACTATTTTAGGGTTTCTTGTTCAGATGTAGTTTTGACTCTGACTCTACCTTTTTCTTTTCCCTTCTCCATTTGTTGGTTGTTTTTGACTAACACTTGTGTTGGTCCGTTCCCTTGTTCCCTTGGTTGTTTCCTTGTGTTTTTGTTTGTTCACTTTCACGAGGTTGGAAATGAAATGGGAAGTTTTAAAGTTTCCATTTTGTGATCCCGTCCTAACTTTGCTTCTACTCTCTTTTACTTCTCACTCTTTGTTGTTTGGGTGGGTCCGATGTTTGCTCCAGTCCCACTTCCTTTTTATCTTGTGTTGTTCTTTGCTTTTGTTGAGATGGGATCCTAAATTAGAATGGAACTTTGAACTTTGAACTTTTCAAAAGTTCCATTATGGCTTTGTCTCTGCTCCTACCTCCATTTGTTGTTTTTGGTCAGTTCTTTTGTTGGAGGCGAAACTAGGGTGGGAAGTGAAATATGGAACTTTTGTTAGTTTCTCTATCTTGTTTATGACTCAGATCTGACTCTGCCCTACCTTATGATGTTCTGTTGACCTGACTTAACTATCTAACCACATGGTTCACACCGCCCCAATCAACCACATTTATGGCATTAAATGCAGCCTCTTCACATGCACGAATTGTTGATTAATGGTGTAATTCTGCTTAAACCGTCTCATTATTATTATTATAAGAAGTGTTTGAGAAAATTACGACCAAGAAAATCTCAGGAGAATTGAGGTGATCACGGAGCAAATTGCGGAGCGAATCATTGTGAATTTATGATCAATTCTAAGGAGTGTCTTGAGGTAGGTTCCTTGTCTTTTCTTTCTATTGTTTTGTTCTTTCGCTTGTGTCATTTTGGAATTTTCGCAGGAGGGTTCTTTCTATGAATTTGTTCGCTTGGTTGGTCTTTTTTTGTGTCTTTTTGTTTGGTCTGTTTGGTTCTTTCTTTCTTTTCCGTCGTTTTCTTTTTTGTTCCATTATCTTTCTGTTTTTCAATTTTTGTTTTCTCGTTTGGTTTGGTTGTCACTTTCATGATAGGGTTCATTTTTCATGCTCTGGTTTTTTACTAGGGTTGTGATTTTGAATGGGTTTCCTTGCTTAGCTAATGTTTTTCCATTTTGAAACCCTGTTCTAGTTTTATGACTTTGGTTTTGGGTGCTTCATACTGATTTCTCATTGTGCCCTAGTTTCTAGAAATAGGGTAGTGGGCAAGTTAGGGTTTTACAGTTTAGGTTGTTCTTAGTTTAATGACCTCTGTATGGAGGAGTTGTTGGTGGTCTAAATTATGCTATTTCTAGTTTCCATTGGCACCCATATGACCTAGGGTTTCGCTATCCATGTGACCATCTTGTTTTAAGATTGTTCATTGATTATTTTATTCCATTCCCAATATTCATTATGATAACTATATCTATACTCTTGGTCAAAACTAGATTAGGGAGGTTGAACTTGGTAACCATATTTTGTTTTTTGGTTCCATTTCCTGTCCCGGTCTCACTTCTGAGCATGTTTTGGTTTTGGTCCTGCCTTATACACCATTTGTTCCATATCTGTTCCCGATCCCAGCCCTGCTGGATGATATGAAACATTGTCTATGCCTGATGCTTGTATGGTCCTACTTTTGATAAAGGCATAGTTTGACTAAGTATTATCTTAGGAGGATGGAGCAATGGTTATATAATTGACTAACTTAGATGATTTGTTTGTCTAATAACAGAGAATTGTTGCAAGTATTAAGAGATGTCGGGAGTATCAGATGAGGCCCCTCAAAGGAGCCAACTAGGGGAAACTTCATGATAGGGATCTAGGCCAAAGAAGATCAAAGTGGAATAGCTCCCATATACCTTGAGATGTAAACATAGGGAGGCCGTCCTCATAGCTAGCAAAATTGATTTTGATTGGACTGATATTATTGACACCAATTTGGGTCCTTTCAACTATGAAGAATTTCTTGAGGAGACTTTCACTAAGGAGCAGGTCACAACAAGGATAGAAAGGATTGTTCAGTCCAGGTTGGCACATGTTGCACTCTTCCCTCTATCTATTCAATGCCGAGAGTTGATTCTTGCAGCAGCTAGAGCATATAACCCTTCTACTAGGCAGTGTGTGGATGTGAAGGGCAATGTCATTATTGACTTCACACCCCCAATGATCAAATTCCTATTTCATATGCCTAATCCCAAGAGTCCTAGACAATTAAATGAGGCAAAGGCTCTGAAGCTTTACAGTGATAACAAGGAGAGGAATAGACTCTACATGAATAAGACTTGGATGAGAGTGGAGAAGAAATCTCTGACCAAGCTTCCAGACCAACCTAAGAGGGTGGATTTTAGTAAAGAAATTGGAGATATAATTATGTTCCTGTCTAGGGTGTTTGCGAGAGGGATGCTTCACTATTTAAGGAATGGATGTTTCCTTTTATCCAAGCTATTTTAGATGGGAGGCAACAATTTGATTGGTCAATGATAGTGTCTGATAGCATTCACAATCAGATGATGAGGGTGAGAGAAACCAAATGTTTCTTTATTACCTCCTATGTGGTCTATGCAGTTGCCCGAGTGGGGATCTTTCCTGCACTTCAAAGAGTGGGTATATTGGAGAAGCCCAAGGACAGAAGAAGGTATGGGAGCATTATAACCAGTTCACCTTGCAGGCATCAGAGCAATATTATAGAAGGGTAAATGATGCTTTTCTTTATGTCATTATCAATAAACTTAATGGTGATGCTGGGTATAGAATTAGTAGGGAGGCAATGGCTTTTGTGAACGAATGGAGACACTGGTTTATCCAATACCCCACATTCACTTACTTTGGGTTAGCAGGATTCGATGGTCATCCCCATTTGCTACCCAGGTGTTGTGGTGATAGAATCATCTTAATGGAATTTATTTATCAAGCCTTGGCTGTCAACCTCCAGTTTAGCAATAAACATAAGACTGGGTGCCACAAGTTTCCAATGAAGCTAGGAGCCTTTTGCTGCCCACACATTCAGGCAGGTAAGGCTGTTTGTGATGAATTAGCTTATCTAAAGTTGGGCTTGTACACTGCTAGGAAATACTATGATCCAAAGTAGAAGATGAGGGCTTTTCTCCCTAGTGTCTTTGAGAAGCACTTCAATATATTGGAGGATTTTTGGTAGGACTTGCAGGATGACTATGATCTATGGAAGAGGAATTATGAAAGGATATCTATCCCACTCATGATTGAGTTTGGGATAAAGGAGGATATTCCTGATACATTATCTGATGATGGGATAGTTTTGGATCCCGGATATGATGATAATATTGGAACTAAGGATCTTGATCTAGTTGATTGGAGTGCAGATGAGACAATTGATATAATGCAAATTGCCAGACCAGTGCTCGATAGGAGTATCCAATGGGTAAGTTTAAGGATTAATCAGGCCGAGACATCATCATCAAAGAAGAGGAAGGCTGGTACCACCCAGGGGTACAAAAGGGTAAGAAGAAGGGTGGCACCTAAGGAACCCTTGGAGTTTTTTCCTTCTAAGCAGCAAGAGGAGGAAGTAGTTCCTTAGGACTTTTCAGAGGTGCATGAAGATGAAACAACTGCGGAGGGAGTTGTTTCTACATCTGCTACAAAAGAGGCACCTACTCAACCCTTTGATACATAGGAGTTAGGTCATGAATCATCAATGGGAGCTCTTCATGGTGAAGCAGAAGCCTTGAGGCAAATGGAGGACAAGGTGGAGATACATAATATAGAAATAGATTCAGAAAAGACTCCCTCGGATAAAGAGCATCATGTATCAACATCTTTGGATATGATGGATGATGCAGGCACTGAACACATGTTGATTGAAGAGGATCAGTGGAAACTCTTTGAGGAGGCAAAAAGAGAAGCTGATGCTAAAGCACAAGCTGAGGCATCAGCTAAGCTACAAGAAGGGGCCAGAGTACAATCTGAGTTGGTGGCCAAGCAAAAGGAGTTAGAAGATAAAGTGAAGGCCGATG
>VDFB02152539.1:0-27533 GCA_007258455.2 Sequoia sempervirens
TTTGGAAGGTAAAACAGTCATTTTAGCTTTGTTTTCGCTCTTGTTTTTTGCTATTTTCAAGTAGTAACCCTCTAACATTATTTTGGCAAGAATATTGGTGTTTTTTGCTAACATTTTGCAGCATATTATGGCGTAATTGACCAAAAACGAAGGAGAAGATAGCTAACATTTGCTTGCAGGGCCATCTATTTGATCAAATTTCTGAAAAACTATCCTTGTTGTTTGCACATAGTCTAATTAGGGGGAAGTAACCTTTATTGCTTGTTGTGCTTGTCTACTATTGTGTCACCCAAGGGGGCATTAATTTGTTTTCACTTTCCCCTTGCACTTCGTGTGAGCCTAGGGAGTAGTTGGAAGCGGTTAGTGTCTTCTTTTTAGTGGGACCTGCTTGGGAATTTCATCACCCCAAGGGACGATTCCAACCACATGTACCGGCGGGGTATATAAAGGGGGGAGAACGAAAGTTGTACCCCAATCCAGTCACGTCGTAATTGGCGGAGCGTCGAAACTAGAGTGATACCTAGATAGACGTGAAGAGTTGGTTTGAGCCTTTCAGTATCTCGCTGGGGTTCCCGACTCACGCTTATGTGTTTGGTGTTCATAGTTATTGCCTCCGCGTCACCCAGAGAGTATAGTAGGGACTCCCTAGAAGCCTTATTGCATCCTAGATTTAAGACCTTTCACGGCCATACCCTTAACATTAATCATAGGATTGTGCTTGCCAGTGTTCTCTTGTGAAAAACCTGTGAAATCTTTGATACTTTGGCCTTACTTTATCATTTTGAGTCCTTGCCATAGCCATTTCCATCAAAACCAAGCTCTTTCTTACTGCAGAAAGGTGGAAGCACCATCTGTTTTGCTGCAGAAAGGCGGAAGCGCCCCTGCAGAAAGCTGTCAACGCCCCTAATTTTTGCTGCAAAGGGGCGGATTTGCCCTCTTGAACACCCGAAATCACCCCGTTAGGATCCGTTTAGCCTTTAAACTATCATTTAATCATTCCCAACCATTATCTCATCATCCTAAGCCTCCATTTTGTCACTCTAAGCCTCCCAAAACCTCCATTTGACCCGTTTAAACCTCCATCTTATCATTCCAAATCTTTGTCCCCACTCATTCTCCACAATCATCTTCAATCTGCCCTATCATTCTAATTTCCTCATATTCCATTCAAAAGTCCATACCCTCACCTAGCGAACGTCATAATTTTTACCATTTACATCACCAAACACCACTCATAATCAGCGCAAAAAGGAGGAAGCGCCCCTCTTTTGCTGCAGAAAGGTGGAAGCGCCCCTGATTTTGATGTCAACGCCCTTGATTTACTGCAGAAAGCTGTCAACGCCCTTGATTTACCGCAGAAAGCTGACTACGCCCCTTTAACTTCTCGAGGCCATCATTTACAAATCGTACATCGAATCGACTTCGTCCAAAAACCAAAGTTGCTTAGTTTTCAAGCTCTATCCCTGAGTGGTACCTTCAGAACTATCATCAAATTTGACCATCGGGCGGCCACGCCCCGCATTGCAGGGTGGACACACCCCTAACTTCCCGGGGCTGTCATTTACAAACCGTGCATCGGATCAACTTCATTCAAAAACCAAAATTGCTCAATTTTTTGAGCTCTATCTAGTGGTACCTTTTGTTTCTTCCTATCTAATCAAACCAATCCATTCCTCTAATCAAACACATACAATCATCTAATCAATCCAAGCACACCAATCCTATCAAGTTCATCCAATCACAATTATCCAATCAACATCATCTAATCATTTGATCCTATCCAATCAAACTGATCTAGTATTTTAATCAAACTCATCAAATCATCTACCCGATCCAATCATCTGTCTACCGAATCCCATCAAAATCAAAATCAATCCCATCGCATCATCCAATCATCCTAATCTGAGCTTTTGTCCAATCCTGATCTGAGCTTGACCAAAATCTTGATTTGAGCTTTAATTCTTTCCCATCCAAAATATTTTATCCATCCTCTTTATCCTATCATCATCATGAATCCTCATCCCCCATCAATAGTAGTCAAGGGAAACCCTAATTACGTTGACGACAATAATGAAAGTCTTGTTGATCAAGGAATTGCTCTGACATAGATCCCTTGACACTATCATATCTAGTAAACTTTTTCCTCCACCCACTTTCCAAATCAATTACTCCTATGAGCTATCGTTATTTCTTCATCCATGCCTAATCATGCTCCTTATGCCACCTTTGACAATGGATATCGTATCTTTGCTAAATACATATTTGTGCCTGTTCTTCATCCTACATCATCCTCTTATACAACATCTACATCCTCTTATCCTAATTTTTCCATCCCAATACTCCTATTACAATTCCCCATCCATGTCCCCCTATCGTAATCCTCTTTCCCAATCTTCCCATACTAATCTTACGTCCACACTCTTTTACCTTAATCCCACATCCACATATCCTCATCCTAATCCATCATCCCAATACCCTTATTATAATCCATCCCCCACATCCTCTTGTTCCACTACACCACTTATATCCTCTTATCCTAATCCACAATCCATGTCCCCCTATCTTAATTCACCACTCCAATATCCCTACCTTAACCCTCCGTCCAATCCTAGTCCTCCATCCAATCCCATTCATCCATCTACTCCTAGTCCTCCGTGAATTCCTAATCCCCCATCTACTCCTTAGTCTACATTCAATCCCATTCCTCCATCTAACCCTAGTCCACCGTCCTTGTCCCTCATCCCATTTCTACCACCCTAGCCAAGCCAACCATATGCAGTCTCTCATTTCAAAGTTTACTCCGGGGACTCATTACAAAGCCACCCAACTCCATGCCCGAAGTCAGCAGAGACCATACCATCCTAACCCATCATCCACGGTCCTTGATGGCGATACGCTTCTCATACATGCCTATCATTATTTGTTACCACTGGCATAGGCCATTGAACCCACTTCAGTCGTTGGAGCTCCCATCTCCCTGCTCCAGAACCAGATCAGCATCCAAAGACACCCAAATCAATCCACTCCTCCCACTCCTAGTAGCGCTGACCCATTCCAATAGACCTCATGAATCTCATCCTCCATCTTCCCCTTGAAGAGTCCCAGCAAGACTCTGTTACCATGCACCCCTCCCTACACCCGATGAGATACACCAAGATTCTGTCCAAGCATGCCAGGCATGCCTTCTCGGATCAAGATCCTGCCGTTTCCATCCCGAGTCCCCTTGTCTGAACCAAGCTTCCCACCCACTCCATCTCCATCTCCATTGCGTCCCACTACCACAAATCCAAATCCTGTCCATCCTAAATCCTCTCCACGACCACCCATCCAAATCTTTGCTATCCCATCATCTCCCTCTCATAATCCCCATCATTTTTCAAAACTGCTATCCCCACACCACTTGCATATCCCCTTGGTATGCTCACATTCTTCCATGGTGGCCTCCTCGCAGAAGAAAAACACAGTGTATATACCACCGATCATCCTCCACCTAATAATGGACTCGCATCATGTTTTCAGAATAACACAAATCCTATCATGGATCGCATGCTCAAGAAAATGAATTATCAAGGAAGAGGTCTAGGCCTTCATGAGCAAGGTATCTTAGAGCCCATCCAAGTCAAAAAACAATTATGCATGCAAGGTCTTGGACCTATTTCCCAAGACTCACAATCTAAATATGTTGGTACAACCTCTAGACGTCCTCAACAAGCCTCTTCCAAAATAAATATAGGCTCTTTTTATCACTCCACCAAATCATATGCTGCCATCCCTCCTCCTCTATCGTATCGCCTCAAAACAACTATCCATATTCCTCCTTCATCTACTCCATCCATTTTGGGTCCTTACATCTCTCCATCCACCATCTCCCATCCTTCATCTACTCCATCTATCTTGGGTTCTTTCGGTCCATATATCCCAAGATCACCTCATCCATCTCATCCTTTCATCCATCCAACACCTATCCATGTCATCCATCATAAACATCCTAGTCAGGATCAATGAAGGCACATACCCAAACATCCTCCATCTACACATAATCCCCATACTCCTACCTCCATCACTCCACATCATCCATCTCCTCACACCCATCCCATTGCTACTACAAGCACTTTGGTTGTTAAAGAAAAAATGCATAAATCCAAACATCCACATGAATCTAAGGCTCCTCATGTCCCCTCCAAAAGACATGGTGAAGAGAACAAAAATCTAAATCTAAATCAAATCCGTAGGCCACAAAGGCCCACCAAAGCAAAGATCAAAACCATGTGGATCCCAAAGAAAAAATATGCAATGCAATCAAATGAAAAATCTATAAGAACATCCAAAGTTGCTAATCCAAAAGCTATTCATACACCCCTTTCATCTCTTAAGTCTGTTTTGGGTCCTTATGTTCCAAAGTTCACCACCCCATTATCCACACATTCTCCATCTATTAATCCTCTTATCTTTTCACATCCACCACCACATGTGCCAATGTTGGTCCTGAACACATCTCCCCATCACATATCCACCCCATCATTCCATCCATACCATTTTCAACATCCCACCCATTACCCCACATATCTCCCCCATCAAATCCCTCTAATTCATCCTCTTGCATAATCCACTTATCCTAATAATGTTGTACCAACATCCAATAGTCGGTTCAAACATGGGCTCTTAATACCTCATATAGAACTTAATGCTTGAGTCCTTCATCCATATCCTTATCATGTATCTTCTAAATTCCCTTATCCACATCCCTATCCTTATCCATTTTCATCCCCCTACTATCCAAAAATCCAAAAAGTCAAAAAATCCATAAAAATTCAAAAAAGTCAAAACAATTGAAATATATATATATATTAAAAAAAAAATAGAAAAATCAAAAATCAAAAATAAAATAGTAAAGAGAAATAATTTGTCCAATGGTGAAAACTTGGCAAACAAGCGCCTTGGATAAGTACCATGATGAAAACCTGGCAAACAGGCGTCATGTGTAAATCTCCATCTGCACTTGGGGGCAACTTCCTGATATGCATTCCCTCCATCCGCTATGCTTCTAACTATGCACCCATCTCCTTATTATCCGTCCTCTTCATAAATTCCCTTCATCCCACCTATCTTCCGCATCCTACCATCATATCCCATTTATCTTCCATTCCCTCCATCCTTCTTGTGATCTTGATCAAAATGGGGGCACCTATTTATGCATGCTTTGGACACCTATTGGTATACATTCCCTTCATCCATGCTCTCACATTCCTTAGTCACCCATCCTATCATCATCTAGTTATCTCCTTTATCTTCCCATCCACTTGTCTTCTATCCCTCATGCCTCCTCATATATGACATATCTAGAGTGGGGCCATCTGCTTCCTTTGTGACATAGTCATGGAGACATACATCTATCATAACATCCCTTCATCTCCCTATCCATCTATCATAGCATCCCTTCCATCTCCCATCCTTATCTTCATATCCATCTATCCTAGCATCCCTTTCATCTCCCAATCCTTCTGTCCCTATCCATCTATCACAGCATCCCTTCCATCTCCCCATCCTTATCTTCATATCCATCTATCCTAGCATCCCTTTCATCTCCCAATCCTTATATTCCCATCCATCCAAACAATCCCTCCCCTCCCCCATCCCTATATCTTTATCCATTCTTCCATCTTTATCCTCCTCCCATCTCATCCCATCTCACAATCCCTTGTCATTGGTATTTGGCTATAGGCCTTTTTCCATGCAACCCAATGCCATTTATCTCATCATCATCACTTACAGCTGCTCTTGCACATCTTTCCAATCCTATCACTTTTCATCACTCAATACATCTATCCTTGTGTCCTCCCAAGTCATTTTAATGCTTTGGATAACTATCCCATCCCTGAGCTTTATCTGATCATCACCATCCTATCCAATCCAACAGGTCTATCCTATCTTCTCGTATCGGTCCCACCTTTTTATCCACTTATCCTATCATCTTATCATCCTTTATCCATTGTTTTCCTTTGGTCTTGATGAACTACGTTGCCCCTGCACTTTCACGTAGGCAAGGTCGATCATTTGATCCGCCCCCGGGGTTCCATCATCGATCTTCATTGTCCACTTTTCCCTTCTATCATCTATCATCAGTCTTTCTCCTTTTGTCCATCCTATCTTTACCATCCATCACGGTCTCCATCTTGGTCAGTCGTTCACCTTTCACCGAACTACGAGGGCTCTGCGCTTTCACGTAGGCAAGGCTAATCTTTGATCGGCCCCCGAGCCCCTAGGTCTTTAGGGTGTGTCAGTCCCATGTCTTGTCTTCCTTGTGTCATGCCATCAAGCTATGCCCTTATCGAGCCAGTTCTTCACAAAGCAGAGATCCACTTCATCGCGAGATCAATGCGATTTTGAACATCCGTCATAGCGATCTTTTAGTTTAAGTAGCCATCATCTTTGGGGTCTCAACCGGGATGCATCCTTCGGGGCCTCATCGTCCATCATCCATGATCCTATGGCAAAGGACGATTTGAAATTGATTATGATATTTTGATACTTTTGGATTTTGTTTATCATTTGAGCTCCCTATCATCACTTGTCAAGGCCGCCATGATCCATCATATTATGGTGTGTTTTGATTGGTCAACATAGGGGCATATCTTGCTCTTTTGTTTGATTGTGTCTTCTTGGTTGTCCCACATAGTACCCACCAAGATCCCCGAGGTCTTGTGTTATGCTGGGGCATCCTTTTGTGCTTGTGGTTATCTCAATACCTGGCCCAACCAAGGTCTTCGTGACTTTGGGGTGTTGGGATAGCCTTCTTGTTTGTTGTGTTTATTTCATGCATTAGCCACTATTACGCCTTGGTTCCACATACCCTGGCACCTGGTGTCTTATGCTATAGCAAAACTCAGTGCTCTGAAGATGGCAACTTACATTAGGATTGCATTTCATTTCTATCATCTTGCATGTATCCCCCATCCCTTCATCCTTCTTCACAATCCCCCCATCCCTCCATCTTTTTTCCTCTCTCTTAAGCGCCTGCGCCCTCTTGCATTCTTGCTTTCCTTGCCTGCCTAATAGTTAGGTTGACGCTTCCACCAGGCGACTCGCCCTCTGCGGTGGCTCCATGCGGCTGAGTCCACTGGTAAATCATCCGATTAAGCAGCCGGGTAGCATCGCCCGACTGGTGACACCGCCCGACAAACGGCACCCTTCGGCCGTGACACCGCCCTCAGCAGGTGAAGCGGCGGCAGCCCTAGATAGGGCCTTCAGCCCTTTCGTTTCTCCTCCCCCCCCGATTTTATTTTCACATTTTCACCTGTTTTTTTAAAAAACTAGTCCCGACCCATTTTCTAATTTCCCTCCGCCATCAAAACCCATGTGTTGAAATTTTCAAAATTGATTTTTGATTTTTACACCGAAACTTCCGGAGGCCATAACTTTTGACTCAGGTGTCCGTTTGAGCTGAAATTTGATGAGTAGTTGCGTTACTAGATAACAAGTGGATTCCCAATTGGTCTCTTTGAAAGCCATTGGAACCCGTTTTGCCACATTTTCGGGGCCTCAAACTTTCATCTTGACCCTCAAAATCCCAATTTAGTGTTTTTTTCCAACATTTTGAAAAATTTCTTTCACTCATAACTTGAAATGCATATCTCGAATTTGGGATGTTAGTTGGCAATTCATCCTATCTCAATATTGGGTATTTCTTGGAAGAAATTTGGACTCTCAAAAGTATATCCGTGAGGTTTCCTAAAATGGCAAAATTTCACAATTTTTGAAAATTGCCAAATCGGGAAAAATCTGAGTGTCAACACCTTACGCCTTTTAAACCCTGGAACTCAGTGTAGAATCAATCCAATCATATCCTTCAATCATTCTAGTCTTCAATCCAATCCTCATCTTAGCTTTAATCTTATCCCAATCTGAGCTTAACCAAACCCCTAATCTGAGCTTTCGTCCATCTGCAGTCCAAATCTTTGGATATCGAACCAAATCTTAAGATCCTTCTCTCCATCTCACATATCAATCTTCTCCTCATTTGTTCAATCTCGTACAAATCACCTAATCAAATCCTTGGTCTTGTCCCTAGTCTCGTTACCAGCCTTGACCCATCATCATCATCATCATCATCATCCATTAGTATCCTTCCCTATCCCTTTGGTGTTGTTTTGGGATGTATCCTTCCCTCATAAACAACACTTTCATCATCATCATCGGGAGGTATTCTTCCCTATCCTTTAGTGGTGTTTTGGGATGTATCCTTCCCTATCCTCGTGTTGTTTTAGGATCCTTCATTGCCTCATTGACAACACTCCATCCATCATCAACTCATTTTGGCTTGTACCTTGACTAGGGCAACATCACCTTTTGAAATCCATTTGTGCTTCATCCATCTCCATATCACTTACTCTCTTACCCATCACCTTGCATCATCTTCCTCATCTCCCCTTGCATCACATCATCTATTTCGAGAGCACACACATGTTCTCTTCAACCCGCATGTCCTCTCGAGGGGGCATCCTCAATCCCTACTCTTCATCTTCACCCCCATCGTCTTTCTTCCTAGTCATCCCTTTGATGACTGGGGCATCTTTTCCAATCTAACCATCTTCTTCTAAGTTCTATATTTTAATATTCTTTGAAATGATGCTACTTCATAACACCATCTCAAAGAGGGGAAAAATGTAGACATCCAAATTTGGACACTTAATTTATCCAAATTTATCACTTTTCGTCTAAACATCCTCTTATCAGGTTAATTAAGTAATATTACTATTATTTAATTAATATCTTTAATTCCAAATCCCTAAGGTATTTAATTAATAATTAAATACCTTACCCTCCTTAATCCTCTTTTCATCAAATAAATTAAATAAATATTACATTTATTTAATTCCTCACATGTCATTTTCATCTAATCCTAATCCATCTCCTAATTTCTTCATTATGGATGTACACATGCCTAATCCTTGATTAGGATGTGTCACATCATCCAACTTTTGCAAGTTGGATTCTAATCCTCATTTATCTTCTAATTATTGATTAATTAATCTTAATCATTACCTTGGTCAACTCTCCCCATCCCCAAGAATCCCTTTTCCCATGCATCTTCTAGAACCTTTGACTTGTCACATCAAGTCACATGTGACAAATTCCCACCTTTTGGGAACCTTGTCTTATCCACCAGATTCTTCCAATCATTGTGAATTTTTAATTCACTTTTATTCACCTAAGATTCTTCCCATCTCCCAATGTACTTGCAAGGTACTTGTACTTCCTCCACCTCATGTACCTTTTGTCCACCTCACTTACACCTCAACTCCTCTTAGCCACTTCACCATCCACATGTCAGGATGTGAGGGATTGTGAGTTCTCAACCCACCATAGCCCTTCATCTTGACCTTGTTGGATCAATCTCAACCGTTGAATTCTCTAGAGAATTCAAATTCTTCTATAAATACCCCCTCCTCAAGGGCATTTTCAAGACTTTGGATTTGAGCAACCTTATGCTGCCAATTTGCATTCTCAATCATTTACTATCATCTAGCCATCCATTTTAATAATTTTGCATATTCAATCTTGCATTTAGCCATTCAAGAAGCCATCTAAGGAGCACACAAATCCATCTAAATCAAGGGCCAACCAAGGAGTCATCAACAACAAGGAAGGTATAATCATTTACATCTTGTTTCATCTATTTTCCTTCTTGTTTTATCACTCTTTAGGCTAATCTTGAAGTGTCCTTAGTCTTTTATCATTCACATTTTTAGTTATTTTTCACATTAGAGTAGGGTAAAATTCCAAGGTACACAATTTCCTTCGTAACCAATCAACCATACAACTTTAGACATCTCTAACTAAGTATGACCAGTATGACTAGATATACAATCTGGAACATGATGAATTAACTAATACAAGCAAAGATTTTTGCATTACTTTGGCCAAAGATTTGAATATATTAAACACTTCCATGGGAAATGAAGTCGTAAGTTCACACACCTCTAACTTGACTTAGAAATGACCTTGCACCTAAGGTTTGACACATGACTAATTGGTTGATTGTTTGTCTAAATATTCTTAAGGATATCAAATCATAAAAATCTAACTTACTATAGTCGGTAAATGACTAAAATGATGGAAAAAAAATCGTGACAAAGAACATCCCTGTTGTGTACTAGCAACATCTCAAAACTTTGCTACTACTGCCTATTCTTAATTTCTTGCACTTAACTCTAAGAGTAAACTACTCTCCTGTTTTTATGTACAATATTGATTATAATGTTTTAAAACAATTACATCAACCCGGGACACTATCTTAAACATATAAGTTCTTGTCAACTTGTCAAATGAGTAAAATAAAATAATATTGTTCATCAATAAGAAGATAAATTCTTTAAAATAATTCTAATTAGAATCTATGTTTTACCTCTTGGTTCTTTGCACAAGAACACATTAATAGTGTTGGTAAAAATGCAATATATTCTCCAATTTCATTTATAAGAATGAGCACATTTTACAATATTTAAAACCTTTCAATAATTTAGATTTATAAATTGATTTCTTTCAGTCAACACAATAGAGTAAGCACCAAGCTTTTCTTATAATTTTATAAATACATAACATAGAATATCCCTTACACACTCTTTATTTATGTATGTATATATACTTATATATATATATATATATATCAAACTGTAAATTTAGTTTCCTAAGAAAAATGAAATTAATTGTTTAACCTATCACAATTAAGAAATAAATCTCTTCTTCGATGTGTATTATAGATTTGAAAGAGAGATTAAATAAAATTCGTGCATAAGTTTGTAAAAATCAAACAATTTATTCTCTATTTCCACATACATTATTCATCCTAATTTTCTATTCTTTCATTTTTTCATAACTGAAAACTCCAGATTTAAACTACAAAATTACATAGGAAAAATAAAGTATGAAAGTATGCCTATGTCAACTCTCTGTTTTACACTTTTAGATATTGAAATTCATAGTCACAGTGTTCAACCAAGCTTCTCCAAGCAATCTCAGCTTGCCAACGTCAAATTTCATAGTTGCTTATAAATGTATCTTCTTCAGTATTCACCATAGTTGACAACCAAGACTAAATTCCATACTCAAAACTAGAGAGATATTTTCTTATGTAATGCATATAAAATATGTAAATACTCTGTAGTATAGTTTTCAATTTTTCACAGATCCACACAACTGCCTCTCATTCCTTGTAATTCAACTCATAAGCTTCCACCTCTACAAGATAATAATCCTCTCTCATATACAACTCTGTTGAAGTTGTCAAATCCAACTTCTGAGTCCAAGAACACCTGCATGCAAGAATACCTATCACAGGGAAGAAAAAATGGAGAAAGAGAGAAAAAGATGTTTTGCTCTGTGAAAATTGAAAACTATGTTCTCAACAATTGAATTAGCATAATTACATAAAAGATCAATCCTTAAGAAAGGAGATCAACAAAACCCTAAAAGGATAATACATTTAATAATTAATATAATTATTAAATGTCTTATTATGCAAACTAAGGTGAAATGTTAAGAAGGAGATAAAGGTAATTTAATTAACATGATTAAATTTAAACCTTTACTCTAACACCCCCCCTTAAGATGAGCAAAAGTGCAGCTACAAACATATGCAAGAAAGCAAGGTAACTACAATGCAAGAAAGTAAACTTGGGTCCCGGCAACAAGGCCAGATAAGGTACCCAATTACAACCAAATCTCTGTAAAGTGGAGAAATAGAGAAAACCTCATGGGAAAAACTCTACTCCAAAAAGAGAAGAAAGCATGCTAAAAAAAACATGAAAGAAGGAAGGAAGGCCTCACTGAGACCCCCCAAGGACAACTTCCTTCACCCCAAGCATGGAGCGCAACTGAAGATAGCGCGGCGAAGCTAAAGGTTTAGTGAAGATGTCTGCAACCTGCTCCTCTGTAGGAATGTACTCCAAGATGAGAGAACCATCCTGAATCAACTGCCTGATGAAGTGCATGTGGATTTCAATGTGCTTAGTCCGCTGATGCTCCACTGGGTTGCGAGAAATATGAATGGCACTCTGATTGTCACACCAAAGTATAGTGGGACTATCAGGAGGAAACCCAAACTCTACCATCAACTGTCGAAGCCATAAAACCTCCTGACTAGCTAACACTGCTCCTCGATACTCAGCCTCTGTAGATGATAATGCAATAGCAGACTGCTTCTTGCAAGACCATGTAATAGGACCAGAACCAAGGCAAAAAACAAAGCCAGAAGTAGACTTTCGTTCATCGACATCACCAGCCCAATCTGAGTCAGTAAAGCCAACAATGTGAGGGGATCCTGATGTGTAGTGAATGCCATAATGAGTGGTGCCCCGAATGTACCTCAAAATACGTTTGGCTGCTTGCCAATGACTCTCATGTGGATCATGTGAGAATCGAGAGACAAGGCCAACCGCAAAGGAAAGATCAGGACGTGAGTGTGTCAGGTACAACAAACTGCCAACCAACTGTCTATACAGAGTAGAATCCACGGAAGAAGTAGTACAAGTGGAAGACAAGACAACACCTGACTGAAAAGGTGTGGGGGCAGGCTTGCAATCAAGCATGCCAAAGCGCTGGAGCATATTAAGAGCATACTTCTGCTGAAATAAGGAAATCCCATCCGAAGACTGAATAACCTGTAGGCCCAAGTAATAGTGCAAAAGTCCAAGATCTGTCATCTCAAACCGCTCCATCAAAGCTCGCTGAACATCCTGAATCATGGAAGATGAGCTACCTGTAATGATGAGATCATCGACATATAGCACAAGAATCAAAAGATCACCCTCCTGACACCAAATGTACACTGTGTGATCGGAATGGCAACGTGTGAAGTGAGTGGAAAGCAAAAAAGAGTCCATCTTCTCATACCAAGCCCGAGGGGCTTGTTTGAGACCATACAATGAACGCCGAAGTCTGCAAACCAAAGAAGTGTCCTGCACAAAACCCTGAGGCTGCTCCATATAGATCTCCTCATGTAGGTCACCATGCAAGAAGGCACTCTTCACATCCATCTGAAACACTGACCATCCCTGTGAAGCTGCAAGTGAAAGTACAAAGCGAATAGAATTCATCTTAGCAACAGGGGCAAAGGTCTCAGAGTAATCAATACCCTCCACCTGAGAAAAACCCTTCGCAACAAGACGAGCCTTATACTTATCAATAGAACCATCTGCAGCATACTTGGTACGGTACAACCACTTGCACCGAACCAACTTTCTTCCCTTAGGAAGAGGACAAAGATCCCAAGTATGATTCTTCATCAAAGAAGAATACTCCTCATCCATAGCCATATCCCACTCAAGGTGACCTGTCGCCTCTGAAAACTTTTGAGGATCATCCAAAATGGCATGACTCAAAAGAATAGAACCAGATGTCTGAGCACGAGTACGACGAGTATCTGAAGGATCACCTGCCAAAGAACCAGCTGCATCAACAGTGACACGGGCCCACCTAGGCAAAGACGGAGCACCTGGTGGTGGTGGAGATGGTGGACCATCATCTACCTCATCCTCAAGAGATAAGGAATCCTCAAGTGATGAAGAGGGAGGAGTAGGCAATGAGGGAGAAGCTGGTGATGGAGAATCCATCTGAGGATAGCGCTCATCAAACTGGACATCTCGCCGAAACAAGACCTCTCTGGAATCAGGATCAAACAACCTATACGCCTTAACATCCTCACAGTAGCCAACAAATATGAGTGGTCGGCTCTTCCTCTCCATGGCTTTCCTCTGAGCATCAGGAATAAATGCCCAAGCCTCACTACCAAAAACTCGGAATGTAGAAACATCAGGCTTGACATGGGTCCAAGCCTCCTCAGGAGTCATATGTCGCAATGCCTTATGAGGCATCCGATTCTGAATATAATTGGCACAATTGATTGCCTCAGCCCAGAATGAAGAACTCATAGCTCGAGACTGTATCATACAATTTGCCATCTCCCGTAAGGTTCTGTTCTTTCTCTCAGCGACACCATTCTGCTGAGGGGTGTAAGGGACAGTAAACTGATGCTGTAAACCATGCTCAGTGCAAAAATCTGTAAAAGCCTGATTAACATATTCCCCCCCATTATCTGTGCGTATCCTCCTGATAGAAAGTCCAGATTGCTTCTCCACAAATGTCTTAAAAATCCTGAATGAGTCAAAGACATCAGACTTGTACTTAAGAAAGTACACCCATGTACGTCTGGAGAAGTCATCAATAAAGGTGAGCACATAGCGGGCCCCTGAAAAAGGAGTCGGAAAGGACATAAGATCACTGTGTACCAACTCTAGGGGTGCCCTAGCACGAGTGGCTCGACCCTTCGGAAAAGGATCTCGATGATGTTTGCCAAGAACACAACCTCGACATACACCATCAGTACAAGAAATCTGTGGGAGCCCAATCACAAGTGCCTGAGTACTCATCTGCTGTAAATATTTGTAATTGACATGGCCAAAACGCTCATGCCAAAGCATGCTCACTGAATCTGCATGTGCAATAAGAGAAGAACCAACAGTGTCTAAACTCTCAAAGCCATCAAATCTGTATAAGCGAGATGCAGAATCCACACTCCCAGTAGCCACAACCAAGTCAGGATCATGAAGGTCTCGAATAACCACATCATGTGGTGAGAACTCAACTGTCTTACCAGAGCCAGAGTGGCAAATCTGATAAACAGATAGAAGGTTTGTCGAAATTTCAGGAACCAGAAGCACATCCTGAAGACAACCACCATCCAATGAAACAGTACCTGAACCCTGAACTGAAAGTTGTACGGAGTCACCAACTGCAATCTGTGAAGTAGCACTATGAGCAAGTGCAGTGACTAAATCCTGTGAGTGTGAGATATGGTGCGAAGCACCAGAGTCAATAATCCATGTGGATCCTGAAGAAGAGGCTCGTGCAGAAAGAGCATGACCTTTCCCCGTGGATGGAGAAGGAGGCTGAGGTGAGGAAATATGATGCTGCTGCATGGCTTCCTCCAAAGCCTCTAATCGTTTCCAACACCTGGAAACTGGATGTCCTTCCTTGCCACAGAAACTACAAGGATCACCTGGATTCTTCTTTGTCTTGGAGGAAGACTCACCAGACTTAGAAGATTTACCCTGTTTAGGAGTGGATTGTGGTTTTGAATTTGTTTTAGGTGGTGGCTTGGAGGAACTCTCACTGCCAACTGAATCTGTCTTCGGCTTCTGTTTCTGCTTCTGTTTCCCTTGGGATGGTTGAGCAACCAATGCTTTATTCTTTGATCCAGGAAGAGTATCCAACTGTGTGAGCTTGGCTTGCTCTCGTGTCAATCGATCACAGAATACCTCAAGAGAAGGCATGGTAAAATGTGGACCCAAAGCATCCATGGTGGAATAGAAGGTAGAAGAGAAAATCTGGAAGGATCCTCGAAGCTTAGATAGAATCAGGTAAATACACTCAGTATCTGTTTTGTTTTTACCACAACCCTGTAACAAAGATCTGAGAGATTTGAATTTCATCAGGAAATCCTCAATAGAAGGAAAGGAATCAGGTACCAAAGTGGTCAATTCTGCCTCAATCTGAAGTGCTCGAAACTGATTAATGGTGCCAAAGAGTGTTTCAAACTTCAACCACATAGCTCGTGGAGTTGCACAACCCTCGAGATGAAAAAGAAGACTGTCTGAAACATGCAAGGATAACAATCCCATGGCCTCATCCATTCTGTTCCTGTGCTGAAAGATCTCAAATTGACGTTGCAACTGAGGTTGAACATCATCCAAACATGACCATAAACCTTTGGACATGAGAAGTCTTGTCATCTGTGCCTTCCAGGTATGATAATTGTGTGGGGAAAGACGCTCAACCGAAGAAGAGTCTGCCATTAAACCCTGCACCTGTGTCTGCTTATTTTTTTTATTATTATGTGATCTTTTAGAATAGACAGAAGATGCAGAAGGGTTTGATTGTTTTGAGAGTTTTTGTGTTCTGGTTTTCTGATGGAAAATACAGAAAGCAAGAAAAAAAACACCCCCCACAATACGAGAACCCAAACCCCAGTACAATTTTTAAAGCTGAAAAGCTTGAGAAAGCAAAAAATGCTTCAGACAAAATTTTGTGTACCTGGTAAATTTCTGATGAAAAAAAGTTACTGTTCTGGAAAGAGCATGAGAAGAGCTTTCCGACGCCTACTCGTTTGCGAAAAACGGAGTCCGTGTGCAAAAGATATGGCTCCGGGAATGCAAAAAAAAGTTCTGACTTTGACAGGAAAAAACGACTGCAAAACGGAAAATTCAGAAAAAATATCCTTCTTCAATTAGATCGGGCTCGGAACCAGCTTTCCAACGCCTATTTCCATTCGAAAATCCGAGCTAAAACGAGCAAGATACGCCCGATTTCGTGAAGGTAGTTGCAAAAAGGTTTTTAAAAAATTACATAGCCCTCAAGGGCTAAGGACTTTGGCACCTGGGCGCGGGCACCGGTCACATGAAAGGCCCTCTACAAAACTGCAAAACTGCCTCTCATTCCTTGTAATTCAACTCATAAGCTTCCACCTCTACAAGATAATAATCCTCTCTCATATACAACTCTTCTCTCCTTTCAAACCTTTGCTCTCCTCTCTAGTCCATGTCATGAATAATGCTAAACTAGCATATATATATTATTTTAATAATATATATAAAATACACCGAGAGATATCCTTCGCGAGGCATCTATTGCACTTTTAAGAGAAAAATTATTAAAAATAGACGCCTTGAGAAAGATATCTCTTGGCGTATTTTATATATATTATTAAAATAATATATATATACTAGTAGCATTCGCAATGCAACATGAAAGACAAAATTATTAGGGTTAGGGTTAGGATTAGAGATAATATTAGGATTAAGGATAGGGTTACGGTTATGGTTAGGGTTAGAGATAGAGTTAGAGTTAGTATTGGGGTTAGTGTTAAGGTTAAAGATTAGGGTTAGGGTTAAGGTTAGGGTTAGTGTTATAAATTAGGGGTTAGGGCCAGGATTGGCATTAGGAGTAGGATTAGGCAGCTTATGTTTAGGGTTAAAGATATAATTAGTGTTAAGTTTAGGGTTAGGGTTAGGGTTAGGGTTAGGGTTAGGGTTAGGGTTAAGATTAATGATAGGGTTAGGGTTAGGGTTAAGATTAAGGATAGGGTTAAGGTTAGGGTTAAAGATAAAATTAGGATTAGGAGATAGGGTTAGAGTTAATATTAAAGTTAGGGTTAGGGTTATAAATTAGGGGTTAGGGCCAGGATTAGCATTAGGAGTAGGATTAGGCTTATGTTTAGGGTTAAAAATATAATTAGTGTTAAGTTTATGGTTAGGGTTAGGGTTAAAGATAGAATTATGATTAGGAGTTGGGGTTAGAGTTAATATTAAGGTTAGAGTTAGGGTTAGAGATAGAATTACTTGATTAGGGTGGTGTTAGTGTTACTATTAGGATTTAGGTTTAGGTTATGGTTAGGGTTAGGGTTAGGGTTGGAGATATAATTAGGATTAGGGTTGGTGTTAGCATTTGCATTAGGGTTTTGGTTAGTGTAGGGATTGGTTAGGGTTAGGGTTATATTTAAGGTTAATATTAGGATTTGTGTTACAATTAGATATAGAATCCTAAACTTGATTAAACCCTAACCCTAACCCTAACTTTAATCGTCATTTATCCTTAACCCTAATTGAACCCTAACCCTAATCCTTATTGAATATTAACCCTAACCTTAACTCTAAGCCTAAACCTAACCATAACCCTAATTGAACTCTAATCCTAACCCTATCTTTAACCCTAATTGAATTGTAATCCTAATCATAAGTATAAGTGATGCCTAACTGTATTTGAACACTAATATATCCTAAACCTAATTGAATTTTTTCCCTAATTATACCCTAACTTTGATCAATCCTTGATTGAACCCTAATCATAAACTAAATCATTAGTAAACCCTGACACAAAATAAACACTTATTAAACTCTAACCCTAACCCTAATTAAACACTAACCATATTTGGACTCTAAAAATATTCCTAATTACTCTAACCCTAATTTAACCTTAACCCTAGCCCTAATCCTAATTGAATTCTAACCCTAACTTTGAACACTATTTTAATCCTAACCCTAACACTAACCCTTATGGTGATTGAATCGTAACTATAACCCTAATTCTAATTGAATTTTAACCCTAATTGATCCCTAATCCTAATCTTTTAATTGAATACTAAACCTAACTCTGATTATAACCCTACTTGAACTCCAATTGTAACCCTAACCCCAAACTTTATCATAAAATCACAATACTAATTGAACCCTCATCTTAGCCCTAATTGATGCCTAACCCTAATTGAACGCTAATTTACAAGAACCCTAATTAAATTCTAACCCTATTTGTACACTAACCCTAATTGAACCTAGATTGAATTGTAACCCTAATTGTATCTTAAACCTAATCCTAACTCTAACCATAATTGAAATCTAATCCTAATTAAATTCTAACAATAATTATACCCTAACCCTAATGCTAACCCTAAACCTAATTGGACTCTAAGTGTAATTATACCCTAACCCTAACCCTAATTAGATTCTAACCATATTAATCCTAGTTAAATTCTAAGTTCCTTAATTAGACCCTAATCCTAAGCCTAATTGAAATCTAACCCTAAATTTAACACTAATTTAATCCTAACCCTAACATTAACCCTTACACTAATTAAACTATTACTATAACCCTAATTCTAATTTGATCCTAACCCTTTAATTGAATACTAAACCTAACTTTGATTGCAACCCTATTTGAACCCTAACTATAAGCTTTTATCATAGAATCTGAACCCTAACCCTAATTAAATCTTAACCCTAGTTGTACCTTAACCCTGATTAAACACCAACCATAAACCTGGCCCTTATTAAACCCTAACCAAATAGATCTATAATTGAACCCTAATACTAACCCTAATTGAACACTATCCATAATTAGACTCTAACCATAATTATAATTGAAATCTAACCCTAATTGAACTCTAATCCTAACTCTAAACACTATTTTAATCCTAACCCTAATTCGATCCTAACCTTAACACTAACCTTACACTAATTGAACCCTAACTATAATCCTAACTTAAATTTAATTCTAATTGAATCTTACACCTGACCTTGATCATAACCCTATTTCAAAGCCAACTATAACCCTAACCCAAGCTTTATAATAGAATCCTACCTCTAATTGAACCCTAAACCTAAGACCCAAAATTAAAATTTTACCTTTTTCAAAATGACTACTGTCAACAATTAAATGACTCCTGAGAATAGCAATATCCTAATGAATTTTAAAAGAACTGTGAAAAATAATTTTGGAGATTTCACTCCAAGTAAATTTAATATGTTTTATATGATAGGGAACATCAAATGATTTTTTTTATATAAAAGGAAACCACGTAACATGAAGCGGGCACAAAATTCACATCCACATGGGCAAATTTAAATATAAAATGTTTTTCTGTTATTCATTGAAGTTATATCTTTTTCAAAAATTTAAAGCTGTATCTTTTTTACTGCATTAAATATCTATTTTTAAACCTAATTTAGTTCTTTTCTCAAAAAGGATTTATATTTTTAAATTTTGATGTTCAACAGTTAAACACTAATAATTTTATAGATTACTTAAATATAAAAAATTGAAATAACATTTTTATATTTCTTAAATTAAAATTTAAACACGTTTTTAAACATATATTTATAAAGTTCTGGTCATGTCAGTCAAACAAATTTTAATTAAAAATAAAATAAAATAAACATTGGGGCATGACTTTTAATTTAAACAAATATGTTGCATATTACTAATAACTAGGAAGGAAGTATTAAATTATTATTCACATTTGGAATATCCATATAGGTATACAACTTGTTGCACATTCAAATATGATTATATAGAACTTGCTGCACTATAAAATATTGTTACAAAATAATAAATATTTTTATTAAGCATGAAGAAGATGGAGAGAAGGAAGTTAACTGCGTTGAAATCATGGGGCAACAAGAAGAGGGAGGCGGCAAAACTGAAGGAGGGAGGAGGGGCAACAGGAAGAGGGAGGTGACAAAACTGAAGGAGGGAGGAGCATTTGTTAATGGCTCAGAGGCAGAGGAAATTAAACATGCAATCCTTCACAAACAATACACCTGAAATGCTCATCCCAAAAGACAATTGCTTCCACTTTTCATGGAAAAGATTTGAATCTGAGAATATTTACATTTTATTATTTTTTGGGCTGTAGAAGCTGCACGATACAGATGTGAATGGTAGCTATCATATTTGATGTGTTCGAGCGTTCAAAGAAAACCAAATATCACATACAATCCAATATGATTTATTTATGTTTTAATCTTTTGGGTATCAAAGAGTACAAAAACTTTTAATAAGAACATTAACGCTCGAAGAAAACCAAATATCACATACAATCCAATATGATTTATTTATGTTTTAATCTTTTGGGTATCAGAGAGTACAAAAAATTTCAATAAGAACATTAGAAAATGTGATGTGACAAAGCTAAAAGCTTATATTACCATAAAACCCAAATGCTCCGGATTTGGAAGCACAAACGTCCTTTAAAATCCTTCGATAAAACTTAAGCATGAACGTCCTTGAAAATCCTCCAATAAAACTTATTACTACAAATTGTGCAGAGAACATCGTTGAAAATCCTTGATCTCTAGTTCCTATAAAATTGAAAATACAGGATACTGCGAGACGACCATTGCAAGAAATAGAAATATAAAGAACAAAATTTTATAGTCTAGTCAAGATCCTGCCGGAGCAAGACCTAAGTGCATATTCAAACCATTTGGGTTGACTGTGGAAGGAGAAAAATGGATTGTGCTTTGGACCTTGCTTTCTCTAATGCAACAACTGACTTAAAATCCCCATTTAAAGGATGAAGTAATGAAGTCGCCTATGTTAGGAACAACAGGTAATGGTTCTGGGAACCAAAGAAGAGATAAAAAGGCATGGGAATAAAGGTAGGTAAAAGAGAAGAAATCTGCAATTGAAAGATATCCACTGTATAATGAATTTGGAAAGAGAGACGCCTTTGGTCGACAAATTTGGAAAGTAGATACATTACAGAGGGCATTGACACTACCATGCATTTCACAACACAAACCATGTTGATAATTCCTTTGGAAACAACTTTGATATTAGAGCATTAAGAATACCATGTAATACTCATAATTTCCAGCATTCAATGGGCTTACGGAGGACGACAGCCAGCAAGGATGTCTATTTTAAGGTGATTAGTTTTTGTTGACGGAGGTTTTTGCTGCCACTGTAGAACGCCTCTCCTCGTAACCAACATTCAATGGACTTATGGAGGACGACAACCAGCAAGGACGTCTATTTTAACGTGATTAGTTTTTGTTGACAGAGGTTTTTGCTGCCACTATAGAACGCCTCTCGATGTAATAAAATACAACTAGCATACGTATATTAATTAATAATATATGTAAAACACGCCGAGAGTTATCTTTATCGAGACGCCTATTGACTTGAAAAAATGCTTACATTTTCATGAATATGAATTTGGAAAGCAATCGATTTGATTTCATTATTTTTTGTGTCATTGTTTATCTCAATTCCCATATATAAGGGTACACATTCAAATTTGAAATCATACCAACTTGTTTATAACAACAATCAACCAAGAACAATAAATTTAAAAGAAAAAATGTTCATCAATCATTAGATTTAGTATTGACAACATCAAAGAAGTATATCACGACAAAATGGCATTAACTACTTTAGATATATCCACTGGTTTTTTTTTTCAAATGTTTGAATACATTGTTAACATTATATACATTCAAGCATTTGAATGTTATGAAACCTATAGCTTTGCAATTGAGTCTAATAAAGCTTTGCTCTCAGATGAATAATCAAACTTTCTTGTTTTTATGACTATGCATTTAATCCTCTTTTCATCATTATAAGTCTCTTTTTTCACTTGAAGTTTAAATATGTATTTGTTGAAAAGGACCTTTTGTATAATGTGTGAAAACTTAACATCATCTTGTTTTTCATGCTTCAAAATGTTCAATTCTTTTGCTATAACACCCATAATTTATTTTTCCGCTTCTTCAAAAGCTGTAATCCAAGTGAATGAAGTATGGTCTTGCACTTTGCATTGAAGTATATATTTATAATCGTCATTCAGGGAAAGTTTTATCACATCTTCCACAATACCATTGACCATTTTCATTAGTGTTTACCTTCTTTTTGTAGTGCCTATCTCCAATTTTCAAGTGGCATGTTGTATAACAAAAAATGTCTACCTTAATGAAAGATAAGGTAGCTTTTATCACTATCCAATAAGGTTTACTAGAGTTGGAAAGGTCCCGATCCTGTATTTGTGAGATACTTTTTAACATTTTTTCTTCTATTGCATATGAAATTTCCCTTGTAATAGAATGAGAATGGACATTCTTCCCTTCTGTATCAAACTACAATCTCAATTGGTGTGAGAGAGGAAGATCTAGATTTATAAGGAGTTGGGTTGTAGTAATTGTTCCCACATATTTCCCACCAAAATCACTAATTCATGCAACCTTTATAGCAAGAATCGGGAAAGTTCCTACATTGCACATTTCTTGGAGTTGTTGACCTTCCTTATTGCAAAAATCACCCCAGAGTGTTAATTCCACCATACAACTTGACATGTCTTTCATTTGAAGGGTTATTTTTTGAGTTTGTGTGGCATTCTTTCTGAATATGGTGTTTGGTCTATCGATTGAGAGAACAACACCAATAATATCAACCAAAGAATTGCTTTTCATGTTCTCAATTTCTCTTATCGATGTAAAATGGAATTGTTGTTTTGGTATACAACTATCCTCCTCCAAACACAACTCAACAATCGAATTTGTTTCTAATAAGATTTCCCATTCATTTTTTATTTGGTTAAAATTCTTTTGTGTAGGTTTGAGTCTCCCTTTTGAGGTGAGAAACACTTTTCCAGTTTCAATACGATCATAAAACTTTTCTGCAACTGCATTAAAACATGTTACTCTGATTTCACCACCATCTGAATCAACCAAGTCAAAAGTAAACACTTGTCCATCTCCTTTTGCATTGTTAAAATGACGAAGTTGACCCTTTCTAGTGACTCTTACCTTTATTGACCATCTATTCTGGTACAGATTGAGTGCTGCAATATGAATGGTTCTTGTTTGAGGTATTTTTTCCAGCAATTGGGTGCTTATATGGATTGTTGATAAGATCCATGCCTGCATCATCATCATACAAGGAAAATAGTATTCAATAGATTTCAAACACGACAAAAAAATGGAAGAGTAACTAGAAACATTGATAATTTGTTGAATTTTTATATAGGAGAAGAATTGAATGTAGCATAAAACTAAATATCATACACATATATTACATTTTGGAATTTGAGACTCATGAAATCAACATTGAAGAACATATGCATGTTACATCAAGTATCTTCTAATATTTTCAATATGTTTTCCCCAGCCTTTCTCTTGGCAAGTTGTCTACCATTTTTCATTTTTTCATAACGGTCATAAGTGAACGGTGGCATAATTATTAATCCTTCAATGCATTTCACACAGGATATAGCTAGAAATGTCAATCCCATTCTTTCTCTTGGTCCTATATCAATAGTAGCTTTTGATAGAGTTAAACCCTGTGATTTGTGAATTGTCAATGCCCAAGCCAATCTAATGAAATTTGGATTGTCTTGCCCATCTGTATTGGTGTAATTGGAATTATCTTTGGGTTACGATTGTCAAATGGTATTCCTGAATAGCTATAAAATGCAACCATGACATATGTTGGTGGTTTTGGTGGACCGGTTCCAGGCTTGTATACAATGTTTTGTATATATCCTAAAGCTCCATTGACAAGGCCTGCTTGTATGAGTAGATTTGAGGTTAACATAACCTTGGCATCTTTACATATCAATAATTCTAGATCCAACTCATCATTTGAGCATTCTTCTCCTGCATTGCTACTTCCTGATTTTATTGCAACACTACGTGCAATAGGATGCTTCAATGAGTATAACATTTTCTTGTTATGGTTATTAACATTTTCATTTGTGGAGAATAAATGCACACCACTATCAAACTCCTGATTATTTGTTGCATCTAATGTAATAGCGGTTCTTGTCATAAGCAATTTCCAATCATCGATTGTAGGGTTTGCATCTCTTAAATTTGTCAAAAGTTGACGAAATGTTTGTTGATGGATGTTTTCTCCATCTTGTCTGAATATTTTATCTAGAGTAACCACAATTTTGAATTCTTCCCATAGCAACTTAGCTCGTGTGTTGTTGTCATATGGTAGTCTATCATTAACATGAGGTAACTGACCTAAATCTCCAACCAAAATGATAGATATTCTTGATAGAAAATTGATAACAATTATTGTGAGTACTATAGAATGTTATAGTTATACAATTGTCATTTATATGAATTTTTTGTATTTCCATATAAAATAATTAATTAGGTTAATCAAATAGATATCTACCTCCAAAGTTACGGTTTGCATTTTGTGGGACTGCTTGTTGGAGTTGAGAATCCATGTTTTCTAGCAAGTTTTGACTAATGAAACTCATTTCATCAATTAGAATCTACTTGATATTTTCTATTTCTTCTTGAAAACTTGTGAGCCTCGCTCCTTCCAATTGACCAAAATCTCTTATTGGGATTTGAAGTTTTGAATGAACTATGGATGCTCTTATGCTGAATGTTGCAACTCCAGTTGGTGCTAGTAATAGAAGACGAGAAGGACCAGGATATGCTGCATTTTTAAGAGCTTGAATAATAGCACCAATTAGATATGACTTTCTTGTCCCTGCTGTTCCTTGAATTATCATCAACAAGGGCGATGCATTTTGATTATTATGGTAGTGTCTCATGATTATGTTGAGTGCCTTTTTTTGTTTGTCACTAAGGGTTGTGTAGTTCATAGGCTGTGGTATTTCGTCATGTGTGAGACATCCATGTTCTCTTATGCTACTGATGAAGTTGATTGCTTGATTTGTATATATTTCACCACGATATTCATTACACCAATCTACTTGTCTATCAGAATCTCTCCTTCCCAACATATCTATTTCAGAAACTTGTATATTTTGACCATGATGTAGTCCAGATAGTATTTCCCATTCATGCTCAGTAGTATTTCTTTGAAGAGTTTCATTGTATTCAATTTCAGCATCACTGATGTTTTCATCATGTTCTTCAATTGCTATTTGTTCCACGTGCCAAGGGTTATAATGGAATGACTCCCAGTTTTGTCTTATTGAATCATCATCATGACCAATATCTCTATCCACATCACAAAAAGGTTTGTACAACAATAATTCTGAATAACAAAAATCAATCCATTTATCTGAATCACGTGGAGGAATGGATAAAAACTTCGGACATACTCTAACAATAGCTATTTTTTTGTCTTGGCTCCCATTTGTTATCTCTCTTTCTGTTAGGATTATATATCCACGATCTGGCTGCATCAATTAGGCTAACACCTTCCATAGACAAAGGCCTTATTTTATATCCATGGATGAAAGATGTTATTTGTTCTTCATTATTTTCTTCTTCATTTACACTTACGGGTTTAAACACCTCACGTGACACATTTAGATTGATAAACCTCCTATTGCTCTCTACCAATAGAAGTTCAAGTAGCATGTGGCACGTCTCTTGAGCTCCAATGTCTCTTTCTATGACAGTCTCAATCAAAAGTCTTCTATATGCTTTTGTAGCCAAATCATCTGGATTTTCCATGTTTGCAAGTCGCATTAACATCTGTTGGTATGTTTCCGAACTTTTTTATGCTTTTGCTGCATACTTTGCAATATATTTGATTACAACATGTTTGGAAAGAACAGGTTGCCAATCTATATTTGCTCTCCACAATTGCAATATGTAATGATTGTGTTTGTTTACTCTATCATCATTCCTCGCTAGCTCAAAATTTTTTTCACCTGTTTCTATGTCTTCATGTAATTTGGGTCCCTCCAAATTCAATGGCCAATGAGCATTATACCTATTATGAATATGAATAAGTAATGTATATTTGTAGTTTAGAATCATGTTACATTTGATTTGGATATAAATATTTTTTACTAACGAAAATTGTTACCTGCAAACCATTGTTCCTCCTTTTTTTCATTGGAATGCACCCTCCCTACAGACCGTGTGTCTCTCTACAAAATTTAGTAGCTCTTCATAGTCATGATCAACATTGATCTCTGCAAGTTGTTTTGTATTTTTCAAACATGGATGTTGAGGAAAATTCTGGAATGTCTATAATATGACATACAAATAAATTGATTAGTTATGTGGTAAACTACAAATAGTTTACGACATATATGATATGCGTATGTTGTAAGTTATGTTGAACATGCCTGGATGTTTTGTTGATGTGGATCTTGTCTAGGATTCCATGCTTGAACAATAGAATGGAAATATCTTTATGCACTTTTTCGTTGCTCTTGACTTGACCAATCCAAGTTGTTCATATTTGGTGCTTCGTCTATCCAAATGAATCCACGCACATGTGGTGAGCCCCTATGTTGCCACTCATATCTAGACCAAAAATCATGAATTTTCATTCCTTTTTCTAGTATTTTTTTTATGAACATTGAATGTCTTAAATGCACATATTGTGTGACTATATGAGGATAGTCAATAACATTTTGTTTTTGACATATTTGAGCCTCTCGTGGAGTAGTTCATGATATTCCTGGCATTAGTGCATGCAAATCAGGCCAATACAGATTTGTTGCACTCAAAGTGAAGAATATTGTAGGAGAGCCTATTTGATGAAGCATGTCAATCAATTATGCATAACATTGTGTCCAGTATGACCGTGTACCCCTCAATGTTGTTCCAAATCACATTAACCTGTCAGCTAGATGGGATTGTGGCATGTTTTGCATATGCTGACGCAACTCATTGATGGTAATTGGCATGGCTTGAAAACTTCTTTTGACAAATATAGCTGAAGAATTTTGTGCACGGTGTCTCATTATCATGTTCATCATAAAATATCGAAATCTTGGATGCCGACCAAAATGATAGTCCCTATAACACAATAAATGCTTAAAAAAATTATGCAGATGCACTCTTCTCATTCGTGGTTCTAACCAATCACATTTACCATCAGGGAACAATGTTGGGAATGCCATATCAAGTAATCCTGGAGTGACATATTCATTGATAGGAGATGAACCAATTTTTGGCCAATCAATCAATGCTGGTGAATTTGCATTAGGGTTATTAACCCATGCCTGAATCAATTCCATTTCTCTTTGAGAATTAGGTGGCATAGAAGCCATTGATGTAGTGTGCTCAATTATATTTCCTTGATCCATTTCCATGATTACCCACAAATACAATTTCATTTGAATGAGAATCAAATTCCATATGCACTGTTTGTAATTTGTTGAATATATTTTCATCAAAATTTCCTATGAGATCATTTAGAGCATTTTCATTGATTTTGACATCTGAATAAAAATTTTCATGCTCTACTTTGTA
>VDFB02152540.1:0-16642 GCA_007258455.2 Sequoia sempervirens
CAAAGAATTTTCAGTTGAGAAAATTAGAAACTCGAGAATTGATGCTCTGGAGTTAAAAATTCCTAAAAATTCAAGCACATGAATTTAATTCGAGGAAGCTATATAGAATCAATCCAGATGATCAGACTTGCCAAAATTTGCCAATTTCAGGAACATGCGAATTGAAATCTGCGAGAATTTTGAGAATCAAAGAGGAAAAAAGACTTTTTTTCTGTGTTCTTCTGTTAAAATAGCCCACTATTCTTCAAATTTGCTGATGAATGTGAACTTGCACCTGTAAAAGGAATTGTTTGATGCTTCTGATTTTGATTGCTGATAAAATCGCCCAACCTGTGAAGAAAATCACCTTTGCTCTTGAAGAATTACGAATTTCTTTAAGCTGGATGAGTGTTTAATGATAGGCGCCATGAATAAATAAAGAAAATTCGCACCATAATGCTAACTACAAGATTTAAAAACCTCGACTGAAATAGAAAGCTTCTGATTGGACCCCTCCAGTTCGAACTGAGACTGACTTGAAGTCCAAAATAAAAATAATAATAAAAATATTCATCATGCAATTTGAAAATCCAACACAAAGAGGCGCGCCAATTTTAGAAAATCGCCCTTTAATACTCAAATATGCAAAAATAAATATTTAATATTATTTTAATCAGTTGACAAACCGCATTGAGCTCTTGGATGGATTCGGCAAACTTCAATGATTTCGAAAAGTCCTCATTTGTCCTCATACGCGTCCATTTGCTCAAGATATTATGCTTTTTATTAACTTCCTACTTTGTAGCTGACTACAAAGTTACAACTGGCCATATTCAACATTGATTTCCGGGTGACCGGGTGATGTTGAGACTGAGCAGGAATATTCATTGCGAAGCCTGCAGAGCAAGGAAGAAATGTCTACTGGGAGTCATCACTGCAAAATCCATCATTTAACACCTCAAAATATTAGGTGCCCTTGATTAAATTGATTTTCAGATACCAGACTTGGTCGTTTCTCCATACTGCCATCTGACACTTCAAATGACTGCTAACACCGAATGGTGAACCCTGCTGACTGGATGATAGGCTCACTGCATGACTAGAGGTATTCCGCATCCAACGAATATATGGAAGGCACCTGAAAGCTGCATTAAGGACCCCAAAAGCAAGGGCGCCCCTGGCCTGAAAAGGCTCAAAGACCATTTTGACAAAAGTACAACTCTCAACTAGATGCCCTACTTTGACCTCTGATATCGGGAGCTGGGGTGGCCTGATTCGCGCACCGTCTATCTCAACGCATAGCCAGAAGGACTTCCAAGAGTTGTCTCTAGAGGCGACGAAACAAGAAAACTGCTTCTAAGACCTCAAAGAGAAAGGCGCCTTTCCCAAGATGGAATATACGACCAAACTTGGCCATTTTCTAAGTTTTCGTTTTTTCAGTATTTTGCAAAGACCTCACACGTACGAGCGTTTGCCAAATCCCGGAGGCTGACGGCTGGGCTCGTTGGATAGCTGGAGTAATTGCGCACAAGTCCCGTGAAGACTGTGAAAGCAAATAACACCATCTAACAGGCCTAAAGGCTGGGCGCCCATGGCCTACAAAGGCTATAGTGAATATTTCATGTTTCTCCACCCTCTGATTTACGTGCCTGGTAAAATCTCTGCCATGATCTTTCAGAATATTGGATTGATAGGTTGACTGGTGCGTTGCGAAACCGAACTAGAGTAGCACAGATGTCAGGAAGACCGCATTTGCAATTTCAATCATCTCAGGGGTCATTTTGAAGGGCGCCCCTGAGCTACAAGCGCGCAATTTCACCATTTGAGAAATTTTTGTGATATGAAGTCTCCTTGTAATCTCATCTTCTAGCCCTGACTGTCGGAGCTCTAGGTCTCGGATGTCTACGTTCGGTAGCTCGTCAGATAGTCGGACTAGTCGTGAAAAGATTAGATGCATCAGCAATCAGCAATAACAGAATCTGAACCTCCATTAAAGAGGGCGCCTCTACACTACAGGGGCGCCAAAGCTTGTGAATTGATCATTTTCGCAATTTGCAACCTCTGGAATCCTCAACTTCTAACGTCAGTTACTGGAGTTATGAGTCTCAGATAACCTCGCAGGATAGCTCATTGGATAACTAGGGTAATTCTAAAGAGATTGACTGTGTTTATGAGCATATGCAAAAAAATCTAGGCCTTCAAAGAGAAGGGTGCCCCTGGTCTACAGGGGCGCAATTTTGCTTTTGCCTGAGAAATCTTCATAAATTGATCACTGAAATCTTCGTCTTGGTCACTAAAATGACCATGCAAAGGTATAATTGTCATCGTGAAATGCTCCTCCATCGTGAAATACCTCGTTTTGAGTCCTCGATTCAGGTTCTGATCAATAGGTACTGCTTTTGACTAACACAACACTGACCAAACACCATGCTTGATATTGCCCAAAAACTGTATTTGACATCATTTTAACAAGGTTTAGACTCTTTTAAGCAAAATGCCTTGATGAAGCAAAAAATTTGGTTTGGGTACAACAGTGAGATAAAGTGCAATGGATGCCAGAGAGAAGGGCAAACAAGATCATGCCAACAAATAACACCAAACAGTGCAATAAGAATTAGCACGCCTCCCAATGCATTGATTGTAGGTAGTACGGCCTCCCAGAGAGGGCGACTAGCAAGAAAAAATTCTACACTCCAAAAATCCTGAAAACTTGCAAGGAGGGTCGTCTAGGGTAGAGAGGAAGGTAGAGCAAACACCCAGAACCAAATAAAAATCGTATGAAGAGCTATGAACGAAAAGGTGTTTCCAGCCAAGCCATACCAGCAACTTAAAAACTCAGAAAACTTCATAAATCTTCATCTCAATAGGCTCAATCTGCTCTTCAGTGTAAAGAACAGTCACAAACTTAGCTAGGTGCTATCTTGCAAGCATGAAACTAAGGGCGCTAGGAGGTATGCATTCCTTAAAGCAAGAGTCTATAGAAATATCGACAGTACTTCGTCATATCTGCAAATGGATAATGAAAAATGAAGGCAAGACCTCATATTTATAACCTTCTCCACAAATTCAAACCTTTTTCCCTCCAATCAGGGCGCCCAAAATGAAATTCACATTCACCAACCAAATTGCATTTGAGTTGCATCTTTGACTCCTTAACTTAGGCATCCAAAACATGAAGAATAATAGTTTATCAAAAATGCAAATATATCTCAACATAGGTATCCCAATAATTAAGTGAAATACTCTATAAATAATCAAATATTCCCCCAAACTAGGTGTTCGTTTAACCTAAGTCAATATTTCACTTAAAACATTATATTTCACCAAATAAGGTGTCCAAAATGACTTAATTAATAAACTTCATAAAAATCACTTATCTCTCCAAAAGTGGCATCCCAATTAGCCTTAGTAAATATTTAACTTAATAATTTCCAACTAAAGTATCCAATTTTGAAAATCACTTAAGCCATGACCTGGCAAAACAGGCTCCAAGAATGTTGGAGACCAAACTGCTCAAACTGTCCTGCTAGAAATAGCCACTACACTAAACTGTTGAACTGCTACTAAAAATAGCATTGCCAAAAATAGTACTTACTAAAAATAACATACTGCTAAAAATAGTAAGTGACTTCAAATGCATTTTAACCACATTCTGAGTAGCCGTCGTAACTTACTAAAAATAGTAAGTCTGGGAAAGTTACCTGATGTAGTTGCATGTCATACCACTGTGAAGCTCTCCGAAAACCCAGAAGGAATCCAGAAACCAAACTACAAAACTCCAACATGTAAACCCCTAAATCCACAAAAAAAACCTCCAAGCAGCTAAAAACCCTAATTCTGCATCTGACTAGCCTACGGGCATCCGGAGATAGGCTAACAGTCACCGGAAAGCGTAGTGCTAAAAATGGGGACATTACAGTCCGCCCTTCCCAAAATTGTTTGTCCTCAAGGAATGCTGCCACAACTCCAGAAAGATTTAAACTGATCCACACCAAAACAAGTAGGAACCCAGGGTCCCATGTTTGTCTCAGGAAGGACCCACCATGTCGATGTTGCACCACTCTGATCACATAAGTGACCATCGTGCCAAAACTGCACTAACCACCCCTGTAACCCCAAAATGTTACATCCATGAAACTCAAGCTGAAAACACTAGAAGGACTGAGATCAATACCATGCAGCATCTCATGCCCAAAAGACTCTGAGTGATCAATACCAACAATGCCACTGTCTATCACAAACCTCGGCAATAAAAAAGATAGTATACTCAACTCAAAATCAAACTCCTCAGCATATCTCCATATGGTATCTAACAGAGCCACGACTACATATGTGACTTCTCCAAATCTTCTTGCAAAGGGGAAAGCAATTCTTTGCAAGAGCTCAACAAACTCATCCTCATAACTCCACATGGATCCACCATGCCTCCTCTAAATTATTCTATTCCATCCATGAAGATTTCAGGAAACTCCTACAATTCCAACTCCATGGGTCTCAAAATGTAAAATCAAAGCATGTGGAAGTTCGCTGTCCTGAGCTAATATTGTGAGGAAACTATCAAATTTTGTTTCACAAACTTCTATAAGTTGAACTCTGAGAGTAGGATAGGTTTGAAGAAACAAATAATCACTGTTGTTCAAAGCTGGGATCAACGAAGTACAATCTAATTTTAGTGCTCTACACAAGGAAAAACAGCAGCTCCAATGGAATTCCCAAGTGTGAGCGTGTGAGATGAGCATTGTGTTGCATGATAACACCTCCAAAGTGGTTGGAAAACACACTAGAGCAATCTCCAATTGAAAACTACCACCTCTTTGACAAGAAGTGATGAACCAACTCTCTTGAACGAGAGTAACTCCCCATGTAAAGTGGCTGGTCTGCCTCCAATTAGCAAACTCGTGTCTCAAAATCTGCCCTTGTCTTAGCCAAGGATCACTCCCAAAAGCAACCGACCGTTCATCTCTCCAACCCATACTCACAATTTCTCTCCAATCCATTTGTTGAAGAACAAATGAGACCATCAAGTGGCTGGTGAGGAAGGTAACAACACCACTAATTCTGAAATTTTGATCCTTATCCCTCCAAAAATTCTTCTTTCCACAAGTACTAAGCTCCATCAACCCATGTTGAGGATCCCAAGCATGGATACCCAACTGAAATGATTTCCAACACACTGGAAAGAAAACTCAACACATCCCCAAGTGCCAATAAGGACCAAGTGCATACTTAAGAAATTGATGTCTCCTCTAGTCAACCCTTGAAGCCTAACCAAGAAAGCTTCAACAACATTGGAGCATGAAACATTAGATGTTTTCAAATCCAACTCCAAAAATGGACTAGTACGAGCCTTATCATTACTCAACCCAAGGGAAGAATTGTCAAGAAAGTAAACAATCTGTTTTGGTCCTTCTTTCTCCCATACTTCATGAGTAACAAGTCTAGATTCTTCACTCCTTGCTGCTGTTATGAAACCTTGAGCAGCTACCAAGCTGTGTTTGGACAACATCTTGATGTCTAATTCATTGAAGTCACAATGATTCAGAACTTCCCAAGTGGAGTCTTCATCCTCAACCCCACTTATGCATTTAGTATCAAGCATCCTCGGAAGATTTCTAATCACAAAACATGGCACATCCTCATGGTTTGATATCACATCATCCATACACTGGAAACCATACTCAGTCTCATGTTCGGTCACTTCACCACATGTTTTATCATCCATCACGAAGAGAGGGTTATCATAATTTTCCTCAATACCCACTTCAAAGAGAGGGTTATCAAGAACCTGAAAGTCATCCCTTTCCTCTTGCTCACTTCTCTCTTGCTGATCTGAATCTGCACATGTAACTTCTGTTTTTCTTGTGAAACTTCCAAGATCAAACTCCTCTCGAAGACTATCAAGCTCACGAATTACTTGCTTGGTTTCTTCAGCTCTTTGCTCATTCTCTTGCTCCCTGAAAAGTTTGAAATCAGCTGCTGCTCTTCTACCTCCCTTAATGCCATTTGAGTATTTTCTAACATATCTTTTTTGTTGACTCAAGCTCAAGGGTAAGCTCATCAACCTTTCTCACCTTTCTTTGGAAATCACCAATGATCTTCTTTGCAATTTCGAAGGCATAATCTCGATTTCTAATCAAGTTTAAATATTCTGATTTCATAGTCTCCAAAGAATCTTTAACAAGTTGCAACATAGGGAGAGTGACTCCATCCCATCTCTCCTCAATCTGAACCTTCCATAAGATTTCTTCAAACAATGTGTGCGGTCAAATCTAGATAGAGCTTGCACCTCATCTTCAACGGATACCATGAACTGATCTTTCCATCCATAAGTATACAAAGGTGGTGTACTGCTGATAAGCTGTAAGTAAAAATCAGAACATTGTTTCTTATCATTGATGCCCTTATAGCTGCTCCAAGACTCTTGTCTTTCACCACCAACAAGTTGAAGATGCTCAATATCATAAATAGGATCAGACTCCACTAGTTCTTCAAGCCTTTGCTTACAATCAGAATTACCATTCTTATTTTCCACGACTCCTTGGCTGTCCCTAGTCTCACACCCCACATCATCCACGTCATGACATTGCTCAACGCCAAGATGATGATCAGCTTCGTGTACTAATAAATATGATTCCTACTCAAGAACACCATCAAACTCTTCAAGATCAGCTCCGTGTAATAATAAATCTGATTCCTGCTCAAGAACACCATCAAACTCTTCAATATCAGGAGCCTTTAGACTTTTAAATCTACTTCCACCTCACTATCACTTTGATCAAACGAGAAGGCAGCCCCAAACTCAAACATAACATCACCATTGTTTGCTGATATAGAATCCTCATCAAGTTCCATTTCATCATCAGGATCAAAGGGAAATTCATCCCACACAGGTTCCTTGTCATCGCTAGGTGCCTTCACACCCATATCCCAAATGCTAAGGGGCTGATTGTTTTGATCAAATAGAAAATGCTCATCGCACTCTTTTTGGAGTGTTGACTCTTTGAATAAATCACCTCCCAACTCACTTAAACTGATATCTTCATAAGTATCTCTCTCCAAAGCCTTGGTTTGAAGATCAAACCCAAAACCACCCTTGACACCATCAATGTAATGAAGTAAAGAATCTTCAATGCTAGCTGTTGGGAAAACTCTATCATGCTTATCTTCAATGAACCTATCATAAGTAGGTATGTTACTGTTTTCATCATTAACAACCCCATGCATACCAAAGAAGTCTTCTTGGTTACTTGTCATGAACTCTTCATGTTAAAACTCTTGGGGAGTTGGGTCAGCAACAAGAGGGGAACCATTTATCACCAAATCTTCAACATGATTAGGTACAAACTCATTGGAATCATCACCAGCAACATGTCTATGGTAATGGTCAGAAGTTGATTCTACAACACCACCAAAACTACCTTCAACATGCTCTTAGTGAACTCATTAGTCTCAAAACCATCATTGAATAAATCCACATTAGGATTCAAATCTACTGTTTTGTCCTTTTCACCAAACCAATCTTCATTGTCTCCAATCACATGCAAGTCTAAGGGAGTATTTTGGGGCTCTTCCACACACTCTTCAAATGTCAAAGTATCCTCTTCAAACCCATAGTCATTTCGATGTGTCATGGGCACCTTGCTTGTGCCATCTCCCAAACTTGTTGACTGATTTTTCTCTCCAATGTGCTTACTTGTGGGCTGCAACCCACAAACAGGCACCTCTTCTTCCTTACTTGACCCTTCAACCATGGCATGCTCTACTTCCTTTTTAATCATTTTCTTGATGTAGTTGACCATAACCAATTTTCCAAGTTTCAAAACCACCACACAATTCAAGTAGGAGTCAAAAGGAACTGCGTTTTTAAACTCCTCTGTCATGTTCTGATATTCTGCATGGAGTAGGGAAGCCTCATGTTCACAATGCCTCTTGAACTGTTCGACATCTCTACTAAATTCCATTGTGGCAACTCTATTTTTTGTGTTCTCCCAATTGGATGGCAGAAACTTTTGCTCTAATACCACTATAATATCCCCTTATAATTTTTTCCCAATTTTCACAAGCAATTTCACCCGTTAACATTAGATAATCAACATAATCCAGCTGAAAGTAACCCTTCACTTTCTAATCACCCAAATCCAAGTGAAGGCAAGGTGAGAGCATACGGTGGAAAGGGAATCGTTAGCTTGTAAAACTACTGAAGAGTACAATATAAGAGATGGCTCAGCCGATCAAAATGTTATGCAAATGCAACTCGACCACTTATTCAATGGGAGTGTATTACAAAGTAATGAACATGAAAGACGGCTCAGCAGATCATCAATATGTGAAATGCAATTCGACCACTTATTCAGCGGCAGTGTAATACAAAATACTGAAAAGTAAATGTCTGGCCGGCTAGCCAACCACTTCCACTTTTCAGCGGGCAGTACAAGATGGTAAAATGTTGAAAGTAAAAGACAGCGAGCCCTGTCTCTTCCAATAAAAGTGGGAATACAAAAGTAAAGTGTAGAAAATGAAATGACTAAATCAGTACTACTGATTTCAGCCTTAAAATGAGACCCAATCTGCAAGTTACATTGAGTATTAGATGTCTAAAGCACTCCAAAATGATAATAGATGAACTCCAAAATTAAACAAACTATTCTACTATGGAAAACAAGCCAAAAACTGAACTTTTACCAATCTGATATGAAACTGCAACATTCAGAAATCTCAGACCAGCAAGCTCAAGTCACACCAAAATGCTCATAACTTCGTTGTAATGTCCCCTTCTCAATTGTGATCAATTTAGTTGACCGTTGGCCTATTCCGGAGACCCGTAGGCTACTCGAAGGGCGAAAATTAGGGTTTCCTGCTTTTGAGGGGGTTGTTGCTTGAAGTTTGGTGATTGGATTGCAGATTCCTTCTGGGTTTTCTGTGAGCTTCGCAGTGGTATAGCATGCATGGCGATCCAAGCAACTTCGGGAATTTGCTATTTTTAGTAAATTCCATTTCTGGTAGTGGTCCTATTGGCTTCGGTGCAGTTGGCTCTCTTCTTCAGCCAGTTCAGTTAGTATTGCGATTTTTGGCCTATTGATGCTTTTTCTAGAGAGATAAGTTTGTTTAATTTAAATAATGTTATATTTTGAGGTTATAACCCCTTGGCCTAGCTTTGTCACTTTATGTTGTTTTAAAAAGGGGACTTCAAGGGTGGTGTTGATGTATGTTTTATAACACGCCAAACATCAGAATAAAAAAGTCCAAAGACACTCTATCCTCTCTTGAAAAACCACCGCATAAGCGATTCCAAGGTTTCTTTAGTCGGGTCTCGACGTGTGGATAAGCTCAATGGTCGTTGTGATATGCTGGTAATAAACAAGGGGACTTACGTAGAAAGTCTGCACAAGTTCGGGACTTAGGAAATTTATCTTTAAAGGTTCTCAATTAGGACTTTCAATGTGGATCTCAAAAAAAATGGCAAAAAGAATAGGGTTTAGGGAATCTAGTCTATGCCTAAGAACTCAAGAGACAGTAAGGACTCGGTGAAGAGAAATAAACCACACTTTGTTTCGCCTCCTGCAGGACAACATACGCAAAATGGGTGCAATCTTCAAGGGGTTTGTGAGAATAATTTTCAAACCTCGAATGAGGTTGAAGTTAAGCTTCCACGTTTAAGAGCTCAGGCTAACTTTACAAATCGAATGCAAATCATCCATTCGAAAAAAGTATGAGCTACACTTCACCGTTGAATCAATACGATCAATCTCTCATTCAATTAACAACTTTTCAAAGCAAATTCTACCTAATCTAACTTTAACTCTAATCTATGGCGGAAGATAATATGTAACCTCGCTTACTATTCAACAATAAGAAGTTATTCAAGGCAAATCATGCTCAAGAGCTTTTATCATTCAAAATAGTCTCAATGCGACAATATACATAATCTGTCTCCACACCAAATGAAAATGAGAGAGCACTAGTTTATATAGAGCTCCAAAAATGAAATGAAGGGCCGAGATTAAAACAAGATTAACGGCCAAGATTATTACAACCAAACCCTAATTAGGGTTTCCCAAAATAACAAGAGTTAATCATCAGAAAACTATCAGAAAAGTGGCAGTTCCAGCTATAATCCAGGAGAGGCATCCTTATCCATCTGAATAGCATTGTGCTTGGCGAATCTGGACACTACTACAATGACCTCGTCCATCGTGACAGGTGGCAATATGCTGATCCGGAATTCAAGTCCGTCCAACTTCTCAGTACATCTAGCAAAAGTACCTTCCCAATCTGCCTCCTGCTTCTCAAAATCCTTTCGAATGGATGAGAGTCTTTCCACTCTCGCAAAGTCTTGCCTCAAGAATGGTCCAGTGGTCGAGAAGAAAGTTTCTTGAACTTTATGCTTCAATCTCTCTAACTGCATGTCGTTCTCCCGGCTGACTTCACGGTCGAACACATCTGTAGTTATCATGCAAATCTTCTCCTGGATTTTCCTGACCTGTTCTTCAATTCCAAGTCCATCGACTCTTGCCTTCTCCAAGACTTCTTCTCGTATTGTCACTGCCCAAAACCAGTGATGAAAATCATATGCTGCCCCTGCAGCAATCACTCTTTTATTAACTAACTCCTCCCTCGGAGTGCTCTTCAAAATTCTAAGGCTTGGAATAAGCCTTTCTTGCATATCCGGGATACCTTCCCATACCTCTGCCATATCCATCAACCTGGAAAGAAACGAAGAAGTTCGTCCATAAGCCAGCGCCAACTTTTCCATGAACAAGGCCACTTCCGTGCCTTCACTTGATATCCAGTCTTGTGCTTCCCTGGCCGTCACCATTCCATGCTCAACTTCCCTAGTCACCTCCTGTGATGAATTGAGGAGAGGAGGAACGGTTGTATTGCCCTGATCAAGCGGCTGGGTCAAATGCTGTATATATTCTTTGAGACGTTTGACCTCCTTTTTATACTCCTTCTTGGTCACTTCCTTTTCCAGTCTCGCTTTAATGGTCGAGACGGAATTATCTAACTCTTCTATTTCCTGACCTTTCGAGGTCGGACCAAGGTCAACAGTGGTTATAGCATACTCCTGAGGAGTGATCTCGTCCTGTGGCTTATCCACTGTAGGCACTGCAATGTGCACGGAACGGTTGCCTGTCTCGTTCCTCTGAATGGTGGAGAACTTCTTGGCGGGCTTCTTGACTGCAACCTGCTCTAATCTTGCCAAGAAATCGGCAGTATCATCCTCTTCTTCTTGTTGAGCCTCAGCAGGCACCTGGACTTTCATCCTTTCTAATAGCCAGTCTGGAATGGTTGACTGTTCAATGCCATCCTCTACTTGAACCTCGTCCTCGTTTGGAACATCCACTATCCCTCTGAGGGCGGAAATCATTCCCTCCTCTAAGTCATTATCCCGGACTTCCATGTCATTGTCTGAACCTAAAATTTATGTGCCTGTTGGTGACGCAGGCTCTTCATCATCTAGTTGAATAGGTTCATCGTTTACTTCCTGAGCTGCAAGAGGTTTGAGCATTTCAACCAAGGAGTCATCTATGGTGGCCACAAACTGGTCAATGTTCCTGGATGCTGCTGACCGAGAAGGTTCTCCCTTATGCCTCTTGGAAACAGGCTCAGCACTTGGCATTATTTCTTTTCTTTTCTCTCCAATCCCGACCAAGTCTTGATGGGATGCACCAGCATTAGAGGAATATGATTCCGATTCGCTCAACAGATCATATGTGAGCGTGACTCCTTTCTGTCTCAATTCTTGAACATGATAATCAACCCACCACTGAGAATATTTTGTTACTGGCCTCATTAGGGTGGCTAGGTCTGCGTGCTCTGGCTCTGACCTCAAAGCGTGGCTGAACGTGGTTTCCATCATCTTGTAGCTGGTCAGGCACTCGACAGAACTCAATTGTTCTCATGAAATCCAAGGACATCCTGGACCACATTTTCCGTCTGACCTCATATTCATCTGCAGCATTTGCCCAATAATCTTCCAGTTCCATCCTGTGCTTGTACTTTCTCCCTTCCACTGTCCGAATATTATGATGTGGGTCATAATTGACCCTGGACTTGTATGCCGTGAAAGGGTACCATTGGATCTCCAACCGTGCACTCTCAGCTGCCTGTGCGGATGGACAGTACTCTAGCATGTTCCGGATGAAGAATGGGAATGTGACGGACGCCTTCTTGGTCGGCCTCTGAATATTCTGGTACTCTTCTAATTGTCTTAAAACCTCAAGCAATATCATCCGATTAGTCGGATAGATAGGCAATTTATAGGGATTTCCAGTAAATCCCTGGATCCTGATATATGTGAATTTAGGGAACTGGATGAACCAAGACCCATATTTGCTGATAAGACTTTTTGCTTCATGGCTCAGCCTTTGGTGCACTCCTCCTTGAAGTTCTCTGGTGATATGCATTAGGAATGCATCATGCACCCTCCTGAAGTGAGTCTTCTCCTTCAATTGGAGCTGAGGATAGCAGTCGTAAGGCCTGAGCTCGTTCTCCCCGTTGCCAATTTTGCCTTTGCAGATCAATCCTGGATACTTGTATGATCTGGCCAACAGGTATATCACATATGAACTCATGTGAAAAGACTTGGTCTCTTCAAGGTTGATCAGTTGCTCATGGAGGTTGTCACTTATCATCCGTGACCAGTTGAACATTTTGACTCCAGAGGTGATCTCGTCGATGAAATAGTAAATCCAGCTCTCAAAGAAGGCGCCTTGTGGGTTGCCAGCTATTCTATTAAGCATCAGCACAATATCTCCGAAATCTTCCTTGAAATCCGTGCGGCGAGGTCTCTTAGGCAACTTCTTGATTGACGGCTTTGGCTTGTCCATCCACACCTTGTTGACTGTCGTGGCGCACAAATCTGACTTGCTGTCATATAGCATTTTGGCTTCTTCTTTGGTCTTATAGACCGTTCTTGAATGCTCTGGAATGCCGAAGGTCTCCTGAATTGCAACTTCGTTCAAGTGTGCTAAGACTCTTCCGTCAGAGGCGATGATCTGTCTTTTCTGGGCATCATAATGTCGAGCACGTTCTACCATTAACTCTGCACAATCCATTGCCGGAGGGAATCCAGCTGCTTGGAATATCCCGTTTCTGACCATTCTTCTGGCTATTGCTGTGGGAAGTCCCTTCTGACCGTATACTCCTTTCTTGAATTCATCAAAATCCACATGTCCGAGGTCAGTATCCACGACATTCTTCCACTTTGAGATGACTTTGGTCTCTTTCTGGGCACCCTTGCCGGCAAACTTCATTTTCAGCTTCCATGATAGTCCGCCTGCCGTGTCCGTCAACCTGCAGTCATAAAATTAACATTAATATAAAGACTTTTAAAATAATTTAAAACTCGTGCCATGGATTCGAAAATTGACTTTCAGCTGCTCAAATAATTAAAATGTTGCGAAAAAGCAAGCTAAAAGTGACTTGAATGGAATTGAAAATTTTGCCAGAGCTTCGTCAAGATGACAGTACATGAAAAGATAGCAAATTTAATTGACCAATCACCAAACCTCAGTGAAGGACCGTTAAATGCAAATCAGATTAAAAAATCTGATTTTTTTGAAAAGTGCGCCCCTCTTCAAGAAGAATTCAGCTTTGAATAATTCTCTTTTTCTTTTCCCGCGAAAAATTCCTCAGCATAACACTGCTTCTCTCTCTGGGAAAATTCGACTTTGCCTGTCGATGAATTAACTGCCTGACAATTTCGAGAAAGATTAAATTTCTCTTCAGCTGTGTGTGAAAAAATGAGTTGCTGAAACTCATTATAATGCTGAAGGATTGAATTCGATTTAGCAACTGCCATAATCTTTCTCGATCTCGATTTGTTTTCATTTTCCAAACAGGCAAGTTTCCTTTTATCTTGAATAGCCAAAGGATGGAGTCGAACTTATCAAATTGCAAATCTTCAAAATTGATTTTCATTTTAATGTTTATCTTTGATTTTTCAACTTTTTAAATAAAACATTAAATATCTTAATTAAATTCATGGTGAATTTCCATGAATTTAATTTACAATACTTGTTAGTTCATCTCTAACGTGCTGTTACTATTAGATTAGGTAATGGCAATTTTGATGATTTTGTCCAAGGCATTTTCAAATTTCAAATTAATTATTAAAATATTAAAAATATTTTAATTAAATCCAACCCGTTCGTCTTGGACCCATGGCTATCTCGATATTTTTTTCATTTTTCTTGGCTGAGAGTTTATTTTCCAATTTCGTCCTTAATTTCGTCTAGCCAAACCAAATCTTAAGCCATTCCGTCGAAAATTTAATTGCCAGATCCCTATTTTACTTTGCCGAGGCGAGATTTTAAGCTTATTTCACTTTGCCAAAGTCAAATATTTCCTTGCTCAGTCGAATTTTTCTAGGCAACATCTTTGTCTGAATGTCTTCGTTAAGCGAATTTCCTTGATGTCTGACATATTCTTCCTCCTTCTGGCCAAGGACGATCCTTCGTTTCTCCCTGCCTTGCGCATTTTTCTTCAGCCAAAGTTGACAATTTCTCAACATTTTCTCCATACTTAGGCAAATTTTACCTCTTTTCCTCATCGTGTTAGACACATTCCGTTTTATTCTTTGCCAAATCCTGATCTTCTTTAGCACATGTCCTTTCAATCTTGGCATTTGACCTCTCGAAAGTGTCTCAATACTTGGTCAAAATTCTCAACTTTCCATCCTTTTAGCCTCTGTACTTAGGCAAATATTCGAACCTCTTCTTAGACTTGGCATTAACACTTAGCCAAAAATCTTATCATCTTAGGCGGACTTCCTTGACATTTTGGACGAGCATCATGGACGTCTTTGGCACCTTGCTAACCTCCTCCAAGTATATGGCGGACTTTGTAAGTCTTTAGGATGAACATCTTGGACGTCCCTCTTTTCTAGGGCGGATTTCCTTAACACTTTAGCACTTATTCTCATCATTTTATCCCTTTGGAAAGGATTTTCCACCTTTTAGGCTCTCATACTTAACCAAATTTCGAAATTCTCCTTAGCTGGACGCCAACACTTAGCAAATATTTTGATTTTTCCTCACTTTTATGCCTAGGCGGACTTCCAATAGCTTTCAGCCAAGTCCCACCTTTCAAGGGCAGACTTCACAAGCACTTTGGACGGGTCTTCAAGCTCAAGGCGGACTTTGAAGGTCTTTAGCACATCAAGGGCGGACTTTAGATGGTATTAGGATATCCCTCTTGGCAGATGGCGGACTTTGAAGGCTTATAGGATGAACCTCTTAGCATATGGCGGACTTCCAAGATCATTAGGATGTGCATTTTAGTGGATGGCGGACTTCATGACCCTTTTGGACGTCCCTTTGGCATATGGCGGACTTCATGAGATGCAAGGATGTTGCCCCAAGGTGCATGGGCGGACTTCAAAGGAATCAAGGATGGTCTTGGGCGGACTTTGGAAGGTCCAAGGATATGCTTCTAGATGCATGGCGGACTTTGGAGCTGATTGGCATATGCATGGCGGAGTTTGAAGAGTCCTAGGATGTTCCTTCAAGAATGCTGGGCGAACTTCAAGACTTCCAGATTTTCATACACCTTCCTTCTTCATTCTTCCATGGCGAATTCTCCAGATTTGAACAGATTTCTCACAAACTTCACCATTTTTGAGTTGATTTTTATGATTTCAACCTCAGATCTGGTTGATTTTGAACTGGTTTTGACTGGTTTTTCCAGATTTTTGAACGTTTTCAGTCTGATTTTCATGCTTTTTTACTTGTTTTTCCAGATTTTTCAAAAAAATTCAATTTTTTTTCATTTTGATTTTCTGAGAGTTCTATTGAGTTTTTCGAACTTCTGAGTGCGTTTTCAGAACTCAGGACCCTTCTAAAAATAGAAACTTTCAAAATAGAAACTTTCAAAAATAGAAACTTTCCAAAAATAGAAAAAGCAACCCTAAAAATTAGGGAACCTTGTTTGGTCCAAAAATGCCAAAAATGAAAAATCAAAAAAGCAACCTTTCCTAAAAAAATAGGAAGTCTCGAGGTGGGCCCAGAATTCCGCAGTTAGATCTTAGATCTCTTAGGGCCTTACGGCTTCCATGGCGTGCTTGATTCAAGCATGAATTATTGACTTGGCTCAGGTGACTCTCGGCAAGCTGACCTAAAACTCTTAGCAAAGTGATCTCATGTAACCGTTGCAAGGAGACAGAACCCTAAAAACTAGCAGGCAACTGGGGGTCCCCATCAGCGATGGGGCGATGTGTGAAAAGGTCACAACAGGTGGTTATCTCATCAGGAGATAATTAAATATTTTCTAAAGGCCAAATAAGACGTCGGAGAAGTGGGACGCCTACTTGAGGGGAAGATTAATTTTAATAAAGGTGAAATATTTGCCTTGTGAAAAGGACGCCATCTGTGGAGGGAAATGAAATGAAGTCAAATTTGAATTTGGGCGCCCTTCTTGAAGCTTCTAGAAGATTCTTCTCAAGTCTTTATAAGCCAGCCTTTGCTCTTCATTTCTTCATCTTTTGTCTACCATACCGTTATGCTGCTGGATTGTTCGGTCAAAGCTTCGAGGCAAACATACCTCCTAGCACTTGGCTCATCTTCTTGCTTGAAAGATAGCAACTAGTTGGGTGATAGATTGTAGTTGAGTTGCTTGTAGTGAGTTATTGCATTTGTAGTAGATTTCTTGCATTTGTAGTTCA
>VDFB02152542.1:0-20448 GCA_007258455.2 Sequoia sempervirens
TAAACTTACCTTAGGAATGAGTACTTGAATGCTTGTTATGAAAATGAGTGGAGGAACCTTGTAATTATACTTATTCATGCTTAATATCCTAAAATTACATCACACCAAGCTAACATATGAATTCATTAAATAAAGGAGGCTAAATCATGCCAAAATTTAAAATTAAATTTCAAAAATAAGCTAAGGGGGACTAAGACACCCTAGGTGGAATCTTATTCCCAAGGCTCAAATCTCGGGGCACAAACTCCAAAAAGGGACCTTTTCAAGTACATTCAAAATTAGGGTCCCAATACCCATGTAGGACAAAGACACCCTAGATGGCATTTTAGTCCTAGTCCACAAATCAGGGACACATAGATAGAATCATTAAATGATCATTTATCCTTTGATGTTTTTCAAAATTGGCCATCAAAGTATATAGTTTATTAGTCTTGTGGATACAAAATAGGACCAGTTAATACATAAATAAGGATAAATAAAGAAAGGCAGGCCCCAACAAGTGTGGAAATGTAAGGGTGTGCATTTAGTCCCCACTTTATTGAGAGGGTGAACTTGCTTCAAACTCACACTAAAGTAGCCAACCGTGCGCAATCAATAGGGGTTTAAATGTACAAATGCTAGTAAGATAGGATGAGAATAACCAAGAGGGTGGTCAAGCCCCCAAGATCAAGATCCTATGCCAAACCAACATAAGTAAAAAGGAACACAAACATGGATGATATATGAAGCCATAACTAGATGGAAAACATACACCATTAAAGAGGAGAAAGGAAAAAGGAAAATGGAAAAAATGCAATGGGTAAAGCTTCAACTAGCCATCCAACGCAGTGGACCAGGTCTAGGCTATTTGTCCAAAAATAGGTTTACAAGTGGAAAGTGTTGTCCACTATGAAAACAAAAAGCATGCTCACAAGGGCTAGTGAAGCTAGGTGTCCACTAGGTGAGCCCCAAGAGGTCCATATCAAAGCCATACCCCCATGACTTTAATAAGGATAAAAGAAAGAAAATGCATGCTCACAAGGGCTAGTGAAGCTAGGTGTTCACTAGGTGAGCCCCAAGGGACCATATCAAAGCCATACCTCCATAACTTTAACAAGGTACAAAAGAAAAATGCAACATAAAAGAAGGATGTTCGAAGGGATTTTTCTTAGTTCGAGCAAGGTCTCTTCTTAGGGAACATTGTGCTTAATGTTTCCAAGAGAGGAACAGTCAAAGAAATATCACTCTATGAGAAAATCAAACCCAATGACACCACCAAGAAAAGGACGCATCACAATAAGAAAGAAAATCACAAAATGAAACATGAGTTTCAATGTATGTCCCCACTTTAAAGCAATTTCTAATACCATTGCTACGAGCATTTTCTTTAAAGTAGAAGAAAACATGAGAGCTTATTCAAAAATCCCTATGCCAAGTCATATGTTTCCAATAAGCTACTTCATGCAATAGGATGGAAGGGTTGCTCAATACGTCACATGCGAGCCAACTTAAGGCATGTCATCAAAATCCCATGCTTGCTCTTATATGTACATGAAAGGTAGTCAACTAGCCAAAAGAGACAATGACAAGTGACATACGAGGACATGGTTTCCTAGCCCCTTTCCCCCACTTAGTGTGGGTCAAGGGTGAGCTAAATATGATAAAAATGAGTATCAATTAGAGGTATTAGGTGCTTCAACATAAGGAAGAGCACCGCACTCCTTGAGATGTTGAATTTTGTTACTTAAAGCCTTACATTCATTAGTAGCATGGCCATGAACTCTTGTAGTAGAATTTATTTATTTTTCTAAGAGGGAGAGAGATCCAATGATCTTCGAGGAGTCTCATCAAGATACTCTCTTGATGAATGCTAGAAGGTGTTCTTTAATTTTGTGACAAAGATGTCTCTTCCTTAGTATTAGGTGTCATACTTGCACAAGGATCTTTAGATTGCGAGATTTTGTTCTCTCCTTTATTGGAGGGTGTAAAATATAATGAATTCAAATTGTAATTATTTTGCGTGATGACATTTACATTAAGCAATGATTTCTTTGTTTGTTTCATTTCTTGCAAAGAATAACAATCAAGACCACTAGTGTCTATCAGTTCAGGATGCACCACTATTAAAGTCAACTTAGAAGGATGTTTTGTGATAGTGTTGATATTAAATGAAGGCTTGTTTGTGTCTTTTGAGGGACAATAACCAAGACCACTAGTCTTTTCTTACATGTGAGGTTCTATAGGAACACAAATACCTTGTTCTCTAGCACCACATCATTTTCAATGATCCAAGTTGTTTCATAAGCTCATAACCTTTTCCATAAATTTTTTTCATCTCTTTTGGATTTGGTGGTTGTTGATAATTAGTGTCATCAAATTTTTTTGTATAATTTACTTAGTTGTTGAGGTGGATGCTTTCAAAGGGTCTTTCGAGTTTTTTTTTGACATTATCACTTTTTATAGGGTATGTGTAGGATCATGATGGGCCAAAAAGTGGCGATATGATGGGTATCTGTAGGGTATGTGGTTGACGAATTTTATTTTATCCAAAATTGATGAAATGAAAAGGGTTTTTAAAGGAGATTCCTAGCTTTCCACCATTATAAATTATTCTTTACTTTGAATCTAATAAATAATTATTATTTATTTTCTATTTGAATTATGGCTAAAGTCCTAATTGATAGGTTGATTGAAAAACATCTATAACTTTCAAACGGTATCACATTTTTTGAATCCAAAACATGCATCACATTTTATGCTTCACATACTATAGGATTAAAAAAAAAAATCTTTAAGTTTTGACCAAGTTAAGGTGGTCAGACATACGAACTTTTATATTTTTTAAAATTTGTAATAAAAATCATAATTATTATTACTTGGAAAAAAGAATTTACAAAAAAATATCCCATCCGGACATGGGTCCTTTTACTTATATCTAGAATTGTGCCAAAAAATATTATCATTTTATTGTGGTTGGGGTGGTCAGTGGGGCACCTACTTCTTGGCCCTCCCTTAAATTTAAAGTACTACTGCATTAAGAATTTCAAATTTTCTGGAAATAGATTTTTTGTTTTTTAAAAATAAACCTAGTAGTTTAGAAACTAGATTCAATTTGCTACAGATTCTATTCTTACATATTTTTGAAATAATATAGATAACTTATTCAAATTTTTACATCAAGTTGCTTAACTCTAATTTTTCTAAATTTTTTGCCACTTAAGGGCCTATTTTTTCCATGATGATCTTGCACATACCCTCTATTTAATGCTTCTTTATTATGATCCTCAGTTTCCCATCAAAGCTAGGCGTGAAATCCAAGGAACCCCAATCATCATCTAATAGCTTCATGACTTGTTCAATGTGTTTTGCTTTGTATTTTTGTTGCGCAGGTTCCACTTATGTAGTTGGTGCCAATTTTTTTCTAAGGAATCTCTTTACCTTTCTCACAAACAATTGTATGGTTCAAAATCAGCTTTGATTGTATAAATATTTTTGTTATAGACATATTTCATGATACGATTAAGGGTAGAGGGCACAACATGCATCTCATGAATCCATGGTCTTCATAAAAGGAGTTTATATGAAAGATCATGAGGCATAATATGAATTAGTGTTTGTAATGTGGCATTTCCAACTTTAATAGGTGAAGTGATTACACCAAGCGGTTTTTTTCACATATTTTCAAAACATTTAATAGATAAAGAGACACATATAGGATTTTTTATTTATCAACACCGGGCTTATTCAAAAGTTTCACACTACAAACATTTAAGGCTGGGCCATTTTCAACAAGGGTTTGCTTTATCCCCATGCTATTGTATTGAGCTATCATCATGAAAGCATCACTTTATTTTTGCACTTCCAAAGGGGGGAGTTAACTTTGGTGGATAAAAAAGTCAAAATTTATTCCTTAAATCATGGCTGCTATGTCATTCAGTTGCACATTAGAAGGGATAGGAACTTGTTGTAAGTAATTTTGAATCAAGTCCCAGAGGGATATCTTTGTAGGAGTATTCTTAATTTGTTTGACAGGATCATACTCCTTTCCATTATTCAAAGGAAAATGAGGGGCACTAGGAAAGATAGGATTAGGCAATGGTAAGGATGGTTAAGGTGTTTTTCTTGGTTTTAGATTGTTCCTAGTGTTGTATGTATGATCAACAATATTGTAACTTGGTTGTTGCAAAACATTTTTCTTGGATGGTTTGAGGATAAGGATAGGTTTGTTTTAAACTTGTGGTTTTTGAGAGGGTGGATAAATGATAAGCTTAGGCTTAGGAGAGTACTCCAAGGGGTATCTAATGTGCATAACCTCATAAGAATTATCCTTATTTTCATGATTTCTTAGTGAAGAGGAATCTAATATTACTTCATCATCTTCATCTAAGGATACTATGTCATTGTTTTCAATATTATCATGTTCTTGCTTCATGATAACCTTCCTAGGAGGAGAGTTTTTAGGAGAACTACAAATCAAATGTTCTTGACATTCAAGATTTGGTTCTTCCAAAATAAGTTCATCAAAAGTAAGGGGGTTATCAATACTTTGATTTTCTTGTTTATCAATAGTGGAGATATTAGTAGAAGGCTCTATTTTATTGTCCTTTTAGTCTAAGGTCTCATTCTCTTTTGTTATACCATCTACCCTAGTAGACAGCTTTTAATATGTTCATCATTTTCCAAACTAGCTTCATTACTAGTAGGGGAGGCATCAAGATAAGGACAACTATGATTTTTATGCCTTTGCAAATGGTAGGGGAATTAGGGAAGGGAGGAACAAGATTCTCATGAATCTTGATAGGTGCATCTTCTAATACCAGCCTATCTATCCTCTTTGTATCGAGGAGAGATATTAGGAGAAGGAAAGTTTTGGTTGTCATGGCTATCCTCTTTTGCTAAAACATTCTCACAAGCAAGGGATGAATCTAGACTAGATAAGGTGATTTTTAGAAACGTTTCCATGATCTCATCTTCTTATTTTATAATATCTTCCAAAGGGGGAGGAGGATAGGAACTATCAAGAATCTCAATGCTTGTATCTTCTTTCACCAATATACCTTCATCACTAATAGAAGAGGTATCGGGAGAAGAAAAGGTATGATTGTTATGATTGTCTACAGTACCATCCTCACCAATGGGTAATGTAATATTAAGGATTGTTTCAATGGTTTGATCCCCTTTCTCGAACATGTTCTCATAACTATGGAAGATAGTAGAAGGATGAAGAACATGTTTCTTAATGACCTCATTGGTGTAATATAAATTGAACTCATAAGAGGGGATGTTATACTTATGCAATCCATTTTTAACCATATCAAAGCCACATCTCTTGAAAGAAAACATGCTATTATGGAAAAGTAAAGAAAGTACAATGCAATGACTTAAAGTGAAATGGAATTTTCAGATTGGAAACAAGGTAATATGCTTATTTCACTATGCAACAACCTGGAAGATGAAATGTTGTAAATGGAAATTTGGAATTGAGAAATACATGAAATGAAGAACTTTAAGCTAGATTTAGTAAATGCATGAAACATAAAGTCAACCCACTGAAACAAATAAGCAATGGCAGCAAACAGAAGCACATAAAAGTAGATTTAAATGGTCCTAGAAAATGTGGCTTCAAACTCAAGAAGGACTAAGAAACTGGCAAAGGAATCTTGGTCCAACTGAAGGAATTTGGATGGTCTAGAAAATGGAACAGAAAGCACACAACTCAGATGGGGTTCTGAGCCAGAAACCCTAAGAGGGACCTAGACGCCAAGAATGGTTTTTTTTTCCCAGTTGAATTTTTTTTTGAAAACCAACAAAATCTAAGTTGATAACAATGTTCCCAAGTTGCCTACCTAGGGGCCTGATGTTTGGAAATAGAAAATTGTGCAAATAAATGCAAGAAAGAGTAACTAGTGATAAGCAATTGGATGCAAAAGTGAATGCATTTTTTTTTCAATTTTGAATGTAATAATAATGTTCCTAAATACAATTAGGATGATGAACAATGCACTTTTCAATTTTTAAATGAGATAAAGTGATGCAAGAAAGAAAAAGTGCAACCTATATGCACTTTTACTAATGCAAATATGAGAAACCCTAGATGCAATGGAAGGATGAATGCAACCTAGATCTAGGGCCTTTATGGAATCCAAATGAAAAAATGAATGCTCAAGAAGTCAAGTTGACCAAAAATTAACAATAGGAAAATGGGTGCTTTATAACCCAGGTCATAGAACATCACTATTCTCCTCTTATCATTCAATAATGTCTCAGGAACCCTTATTGGATTGACTATCAACCTCACAAGGTGAGTCAATTCTTAACAAGGAGGACCTAGGAGAGGGTTCTGTAAGCTTTTAGGGGTTCACTACCAAGCAAATTCTTGGAAAATACAAAAGAATATTCAACTCACAAAACCACGTAATGCAAGGAAAATGAAGATTGAAAATGATGAAATTAAGCAACACCAAGTTAGGGTATGTGTACCTGGGAAGTCTAGAAATGTGATGAGGTTTCTAGAAATGCAAAAAATGTTGTCAAAACATGCTAGGGAGGACTAAAATGCACTTACTATTGTCTTAGTCCTTCTTTTTTTTCATGGTAGATGCAAAATATTCAGATGCCAAAACAAGATCTTAAAGAATCTTTGCAAAATTCCACCTAGAGGACTAAGACGCACTTACTGTTATCTTAGTCCTAATTTGAATTTCTAAATTTTCTAAATGTGATCCTAAGTTCAAAGGTTAGCACTTGCTTCCCTCTGGACCTAAGGTTCTGAAACTTCTAGATCTGACATGTAGGTAAGTTTCCATGAAGATGACAACTTTGTAATGCAGCTTTGCAACTTTGCACTTCAAATGATCTTCAAGTGTTCAACCTAAATATACAATGAAAAGCACACAAGAAGAGAAAAAATTGTTGATTGTTAGTGAATGGAGATTTTCCTTGGTCAAACCCCTTGTAGCTAATTAAACCAAATGATGAAATGTATGAAAGGAAGCATGAAATATGGCACATATAAATGATATCACCTTGGATGATTTCTTGTGAAGAAAATCTACAATCTACCATATAACTTGGCCATGAAGAATGTAGATCTTGGATCCTTTGATATGATGTGAACAATTGTTGTAAATAGATCTTCAATGCTACAACCACATTCTTGGCTCAACAATATGAATGGATGCACTAAACCCTTGAAGTGATGCTTGAATCTTGATGATGGCTATAAATGCTTGATGAATTACTCTTGAATCCATAAACTTTCCTTAGGAATGAATACTTGAATGCTTGTTATGAAAATGAGTGGAGGAACCTTGTATTTATGTGTATTCATGTTTAATATGTTCAAATTACATCACACCAAGCTGACATATGAATTCATTAAATAAATTAGGCTAAATCTCATCAAAATTAAAAATTAAAACCCAAAAATAAGCCAAGGAGGACTAAGATGCCCTAGGTGGCATCTCAGTCCCAAGGCTCAAATCTCGGGGCACATACTCCAAAAAGGTACCTTTTTGGGTACATTCAAAATCAAGGTCCCAAGACCCATGGAGGACAAAGACACCCTAGGTGGTGTTTTAGTCCCAGTCCACAAATCAAGGACACAAAAAAAAATCATTAAATGATTATTTATCTTTTGATGTTTGTCGGGATTAGGCATAAAAATATATAGTTTATTAGGCTTGTGAATGCAAAATAGGACCAGTTAAGACATAAATAGGGATAAATAAAGAAAGGTGGGCCCCAACAAGTGTGAAAATGCAAGGGTATGCATTTTACTACACTACAAGAATAGGTTCGGGCTTTTTTTGAGTTTGAGGTTTGTGTGAAGGCAGGTGAAGGATAATTTGAGGTTGAACCGCATTGACTTCTCCTGGTTTTAGTTTATCATAGCAAGCCTTGGTGGATGAACCTTGTGAGATGAAGTCTTCAAGGACATCATTTATCATGTCAAGGTCATCACTACTAAAAGGCTTGAGGTTTAGGTTAACTTGGACAAAGAGATTTGATATAGTCAAATAACTATTCTTTTTCCAAGTGCTTCATCGGTTTATAGGTTTTTTTGGTTTTGTTTTCCAATGAATGTAAAATGTAATCTAATCTAATTAAGTTATGAAATAATGCTAAAAATGAAGAGTACAGTAAGATAATTCTATCCATAATTGAAATGAATGTAAATTAATCTAGATATAATGAAATGAATGTAACAGAAACTCTATAAATTGGAACAAAAAGATATCAATAAAAAATAGAAGCTCAAAAACAAAGTTTTGAATTTTGGAAAGTGTAGTTTAAAATCTACACTAGGACTAATTCACCCAAAGGGGTGTATGAGTCCTAGTGAAGGTTTTTTTTCACAAAAATATTTATTTTTATGCTTTTTAGTTTAGATGATATGTAGACTAAATGTAAATGCATACTTCAAATGATATTCAATGATGGAAGATGCAAAAATGTAACCTATATGCACTTTCACTAAAGCAAGATTTAGAAACCCTGGATGCCAATTAACTAATGCAAACCCTAATGCAATGTTAATGCAAGATAGACCTAGGATGATAATGCACTCCAAATGAAAATTATGATGTTCTAAATGTAGGTTCACAAAAATGAAAAGATAAAAATTGTTTTATTTATATGCTTGGGAGATAGAATAACAATCTTCTACACTTTTCATTCAAGGAAAAGCCTAGAAATCTCTATCTAAGGTATGCAAAGGAGAAAGAGATCTTGCAATAGGGTCGTCCTAGGGTCTTATTATAAACTAAAGAGGGGTTCATGTCCAAGCTAGGGCTCAGAAAGACTAATGAAATGCAAGACTTAATGCTTAAACCTAGCATGATGCAAGACTTCACTAAATGACTTAAAAATGCATGTAAATCATAATAGAGAGTTGAAAGATCAGAGGTGTGTACTTGGGAATCTATAGAGGCCTTGAATGAATTTTAAAACACTAAAAAATTCTAGAATTAGGGCACACTAGGACTCATATGCCACTTTGGGTGTATTAGTCCTAGACTAGGGTTTCTGATGTGGAACAATTTTTTGATGGTGTAGAATAAGGATCTGCAAAAATCTAAAAAATTGCTTGTAGTGGGACTCATACGCCACTTCTAGCATATCAATCACGTTCCTTTTTTTCAAGAATTCAAAGTTCAGATCTATGCTCCAATCTCTTCTCTTCCCTTTCCAAACTAATTTCTAGATCCAAACCTATAAAAAAGACCTACAAAATAGAATCTACGATTGATTTTCTTATGGGGTGTTTTCCTCAATCAAACCCCTAGTTTGGTAATTAAACCTTGATAGAAAAAATGAATCATGAATGTAAATGTGAACATAAACCCTAACCTTAAGTGTGTCTAAGATTAGAAAATATGAAATGTAATGCAAACCTATTCTATTGTGCTAGAATGAGATGCAAGAATAAAAAATAGACATAAATGACTCACTTTGAGAGATCCCTAATCACCCCAAATGATCCCTAATAATGTATGTATCTTCCTTAGGATTAATGTAGAATGATAATGGAGGATGGAATCACTTAGGAAACAAGTTATTAAGCTTGGCTTGATGGATAGTTGCATCTCCCCAACCTAGAATCCATCATGATTCACCATAGGAAACCATAACCAACACGTGACAATTCTAGATCTTGAATGAAAGTGAGCTTGAAGACCTAGAAAAACATAATAATACTGCTCCAAGGCTTCAACTTTGCTCATTACTTGCTCTTAAATGCTCTTGAATGCTTGGATCTTGAATTTTCTCTTCTAGATTAATGCTTAGATCAAAAATAACTCTAGAAGCTTGTTTATATAGGCATTACACCTAATTTACTATTATTTGCATCTCAAAATTTGAAATCAACCAAAAATTTTAATTGAAAACTTGAATTTCTCGCTCAAACCCTAAAAAGGGCCCAAGTGGGACTCATACACCAATTATGGCATATGTGTCCCACCTAGGGCGACTCAAACGCCCAAGGTGGTGTATGAGTCCCACCCTAGATTTTTAGGATGGGTAGTTAGAAATTTTAATGTTATAGATGATTTGTCAAGTTTTTAGTTGAAATAATCCTTTCAAGATAGAAAATAAAGGGTCTTAGGGGCCTATTAATGGTGATTTAAAAGGGTATTTAATGCAAGGTTACCAAAATAGGTCCAAATTAGGCAAGAATTGCACTATCTGTAAGAAGGGAGTACAATTTCCATTGCCACAGTAGGCTAATATATATGTGCATCTCTCTCTCTATACACACACACACACACACACACATGCACTTGCATTTATATATATGTACATATATGTATATGTGTGCATGTGTGTGTGTGTATGACCTAGTTGATGTGCAATAGTGTATTGTTAGTAAATAGTTTTAGTATTCTTATTACACTTAAGTTTGAGAATGAAATGACAATCTTTAAAAAACATAAAAATATAATAACATGTTAAAGTATTATGATTAAACGTAAATTTAATAAATACTTTGTCATTTGATTAAAAATTATTTATATTTATATATGTATACATAATTGTATTGATAAAATTACTTTAATTTAAAGTGAAATGTTATTATGTTTCTTTATTTGCTGAATGAACATAGAAACATGTCATCATTAAAAAGTTACACTAGCGTCAAATTTTAATCCAAAACAACTTTACCAACATAATTATATATACATTATATAAATACAAATATAATATATCAACTAAACAAAATTTTATACTTTGACTTGCCGTTATATTTTTATATTGTTCAGTGATTACCATTGCACTCTCTTATTTTTTGCAAGGTGCAAGGAATGAAAGGATTAAAACTATTTGCCTGCATTGCATCATTGCACGTTGACATGGTCCTATATTTTAATACTGTCCACTAATAGCACCGACCTATTCCACATTGAGTTCAATCTGAATTTTTGTAGTGCTATTTCATTATCTCGTTTTTCTATAAGGTAATGCAGTTTAAAGAACAAAAACCTAAAATAGCCCATCATATATATACCCCAAATACCTTCGTTCCCGATTAATCTAATATATCTTGCTACAATATTTCAATATGCAGGCAACCGGCAAACTTCACTATATATGATAACTAAAATTTCATATATTTAGTTGACAGCCCACTTCAAACAAGTCAACCTTACCGACACTATGTCTGAAATCTATCATTAAACGTTAGTTTTGAGCATTATTATCCTCCCTATTTCTCTTTTCTCTTATCTGTAAGAATAGCTTGCCATCTTCCATGGATTGCAGAGGACAAAAGCTTAAACAAACAATATAATTTTTACTTTAGTTGGAATACGTTTATTTTATAATCAACTTCATTAGTGTTCGAGTCAACAACAGTCATGAATGGAATCATTGGGAGACCATTGTACAAGAAGGAACGTGTGTCTGTCTTTTGGAGAACATTCATATGGCCATGGAAAGGGTTTTGCGTAAAGTTGCACAAATTTCCTGTAAACATTGAACGTGACGGTGTAAATGAGCTCCGAGCGCTTTGGATTGAATCTACACCTTACATGTTTGAGTCATTGAATGCAATCATTGCAAAGCCATTGTACAGGAAGGGACGGGTGTCTGTCTTTCAGAGAACATTCATATGGCGATGGAACGTGCTTTGCGTAAAGTTGCACAAATTTACTGTCAGAAACATTAGTTTGTTATCTAAAATAAATAGAGTTCCAGCAACTGTTTATAAGGTTTTCCAAAGGATAACAATGCATTAGATTATTTCTAGTGGGTTTTACTATATAAAGTCTGTTACATTTTTCAACAATTACACAAATTTATATAAAACAATATGTTACAATTCTCCAGAAATGCATCATTACAGTAAATAACTTAGTACTATATTTTAATACTATCCATTAATTCTGTAACAGCACTGAACAATGGCACTTTGACTTCGATGGTATATCTTTTTATATAGCTGTTTCATTATCTTGTTTTTCTAGAAGGTAAAGCACCACAAAGAACAAAAATAAATAAAAATCTAAAATAGCACATTATATATAGCCAAAATACCTTCGCACACAATCTAATATGACTTGGTACTATATTTAAATATGCAGGAAACATGTGCAAACACCCTTTGTAATGATAACTAAAATCCTATCATATTTAGTTGACAGGCCGCTTAAAATTAGTCTACCTTCCTGAAACTCTGTTAAAACTATCTATTAAACGTTAGTTTTGAGCATGGTTTTCTTTATTTTATTTTCTATTTTTAAAATTCAAAAAGAAAGTAGATTTGACTATGTACAAATTTTTTCATCAAGGTTTCGGATCATATTTTATGATCTATCATCAGGATGTACGGAGTCTAAAAATTTTCTTGGCTCATGAAATATGATTTTTCTAACTTTGTAATAATGAAGGACCATACAATATAATCCAAAATTATTTAACTCCTTGCATCTTAATGATGGATCATGGAATGGAATTTTTCTGAATTTCTTATCATAATAATGAATCATGTAATATTATCTTAAATGTTGATAAAAAATATATACATAATCAACTCCAAAAACTTTAAAATAATTCAATATTATTGAGTGAAGAAATGGAATATCTCTATTTTATATTTTTTAAATGAACAAGAATAACTTGACATCTTCTATGGATTGTAGAGGAAAAAATATTTAACAAATGTCTCGATATAATTCTGATATTAATTGGAATAAGTTTATTTTTTTAATCAACTATATTCATGTTTCTTGTCGGTCATTAAGTTGAATCATGGCGAAACCTTAGTTTATTGCCATTGCAGATATAAATATTAATGATATTCAGGCAAGTTGGAAGCGCCACTTAGTATAATACATTAAAATTTCCATATATTGACAGTCCGCTGCAAACCAGTCAACCCTACAGACAATGCATGTGAAAAATTAACCTACTAAACATTAATCTTTTAGCATTATTATCTTGTCTGTTTGTCTGTTCTCTATTATCATGAAAACTGTAACAATACATTTGTTTTCAAACGAGCACCAATGTCGGCAAGTTCCATGGAGTGCAGTGGAGAAAAGTTTAAACAACTAGCAATATATAATTCTGACTCAAGTTGGAATAAGTTTATTGAATATTCAACTATTTTAATATTTAAGTCAACGACGGAATTGATAAGTTATTTAACGTTTGACGGCCCGGCTTAAACATCACACACTAACCGTTTGACCGCTTAGGTGGATGTTGTGGGGCCCTCTTCAACTATACTGCTTCCGTTTGTTGTTTACCTTTCCGTTAGTCCCGTGCAGTTACTTACATGGATTCCTGTGATGTGTTTAAATTGTTTCTACCGCCCACGCGAATGGCGGTAAATGTGCTTAAATAATTTCTCCCGCCCACCTGCACCGTAGAATCCTGCGCTGCACACACATTAAAAAGTTTTAATTTGCCAGCGTACAAGGATTATTCAAACATCACAATTGGATATACTCTTGTAGACATGCATGCGAAATGTGGAAGCACGTCAACTGTGTGACAGGATGCCTCAAAGAAATGTGGTCTCATGGAATGCTTTGATTGCAGGATATGCACAAAATGCGTTTGTTGAAACGGATTCAGAAACTTTCAATCAAGTGTAACTCGCAGTGGAAAGTTTGACTTCGCAATCTTTGCCAGCATCCTCCCTGCCTGTGCCACGATGGGAGCTTCAGAACGGAGCATGGACATCCATCGCAGGATGAAGGAAAGATGAATTTTGTCAGATGTAGCCGTAACTGCCCTGGTAGACATGTATGCAAAATGGGGAAGCATAGACAAGGTACCTGAACTGTTTGACAGAATGCCTCCAAAAAAATTGCTTTCATGGAATGCCCTGATAGCAGGATATTCACAAAATGCATTTGTTGAAGAGGCTTCAGAAACTTTCAAGCAAATGCAATTAGCAGGTGTAATGCCAGACTCTACAAACTTTGTCAGCGTCCTTGCAATCTGTGCCGAAATGGGAGCTTTGGAATAGGGTATGGACATCAAACGATAGAGGAATTTTGCTAGATGTAGTAGTTGCAACCTCTCTTTTAGAGATATATACGAAGTGTGGAAGTATACGCAAGGTAGGCGAACTGGTTGACAATGTGCCTCAAACAAATTTGGTTGTAGGATATGAACAAAATACATTTCTTGACAAAGATTTACAAATTAAATGAAAATTAGTTAAACATTATAGATGGAAATGCTCTAATAGAAAATGTGGAAGCATACATAAGGCACATGAATTGTTTAACAAAATTCCTTAAAGAAATGTGGTTAAACATTATAGATGGAAATGCTCTAATAGAAAATGTGGAAGCATACATAAGGCACGTGAATTGTTTAACAAAATTCCTTAAAGAAATGTGGTCACATGGAATGAGCTATTTGGAGGATATGCATAAAATGGATTTGGTGAAGATGCTTTCAAAATGTTTGAATTAGTGAAGCATTAGGGAATATATAGTAATATTATAGTATATAAGCTTTTTTGTGTTCTATGTGCATGCAGCCATTCAAGTTTATTGGAGGAGGGTTGTACATATTTCAATCACACAAGTAACCCCTATTGCATTACACCTACAATTGATCATTGTGTGCATGGTTGAGCTTCTTGCCTATGTTGAGTATCTTGAGGACACCCTAAACTTTATCATTAAGATGCCAATTAAACCTATGGTAGCTGTGTGGATGTGTTTTCTGGGTGCTTACAAATCACATACAAATATATGTTTAGGGGTTATTAAGACTTAAAAACAAAAATAAGCTTCAAGGGACTCTAAGACTTATTATGATTAATTCAAGCAACAACCTCCCATACTTAAATTATTTAAACTTTAGATCATTGAATCTTGCAAAGAGCCATAGGATAGTAGTTTCAATCTAGGCGATTAGAATTTACCTCAAAGATTTTTGCTAATACATCCTTTGATTTATCCATGGGGTTTAATAATTACTTCTTTATAAATTTTGACCTATGTAAGCCTACACTTTATTGGTACCTTAGGAGTGGCCTTCCCATCAAGAAGGTTTTTGAATAGGGAGTGCATGTAATATAACCTTGTACTTGATAATACATTGAAACACATTTTATATATTTTTCATGCTTTTCCTTACAAGTCTTATTCACAAACCATATTTCTATGATCACTTTCCTAGTTCATGATTCATTCAAGTGCTTGATCTAACGTATTTTAAGTGTTGGAAGTAATTTGAAAAGAAAATTCAAATTCTTGTTCTTTAATATGGAATTACTCTAGCTATTTTTTTTTTATGAAATTTAGTAGAACAATCATGTGATTCTATTCACTTTTGAAGCTCATCATATGTTACTTAAAATGCACATCTACACTTACTTGGAAAGATAACATCCATCCTAATAATGTAGGATTATGTTATTCTTTTTCCTTATTAATAGCTTGCAAAGCTAGCCAGAAACATGTTGTGCCTTGCATACACATGCCATTTTCCAAAAGGAATAAATGATGAGTACCTTTATTTATTTTCAATCTTATTGATCAAATGTTCTTCTAGCTTGAAGTGTTCTAGTTTTTCTTGGTTCTTGATGAGTTGGTTACATTGAAAGATCTAAATTTATGTGTTAGTTAGAATTTTTTCCCAATACATGAGGTATTAGTTTTGTGGTGTCAAGATGTGATTTGGGTTCTAAGATCCACCCCTTGTTTTTATTTTCTTTCCTAGATATTCTCTAAGTTACTATAGAACTTAGAATTCTTGATTTTAGTGTTTATGGAGACCTTTTATGCTATGTTACTATTTTTTCATACATTAGAAAAGTTTATGTTACTATTTGTTCATACATTAGAAAAAGTTTCTAAGTGTTCACCATGATATTAACCCCTTCAAACTCTCATAAGACCATTAAATGGTTTGATAAATAGCTTGGAAGTTGTTTTGAAGTACTTCCAACCTTTACAAACCCTCCTTGAAGCATTGAAACCCTTTCTTATCTTTCAAAATAACATATTTTGTCAATAATTTAAATTTAAAGAATGATAAGAAGGTAGTTTAGAATGAGGGTTTGAACAAGGATCATTGGATATATGGCCTACCTTGAATACACTATTGGATTCCCTTTAGTACATCACTAATTACATTATATTTATTCAATACTTATGTGGCCAAAATTGATAGTTTGGTATGTGTTGCAAACTCTCACCTAGCTATAATGATAGAGCTATAATTGTCAACTAGGAGCCACAACCCTTATAAAAGCTATACAAGGAGTTTTTCGGTGTCTAACACCAACTACAAGGTCTAACACATGTGATATATGATATCAAACTCCCCCTGTGGTTGTTGAAAAGAGACAACTAGATTATTACTATGTGTTTTTAGTGTTGGAAAGTGGAAATTTTTTTGAAACATCTTTTTTGGTTGGATTTTAACCTTAGGGTTAACTAATTGTAGTGATTTACAACCTCATTTTGAATCTCAATGCTAAGGAAGCATCATACTTGTAAAAACCATTTATTTCTACATGTAAATCTTGATAAATATATCCTAATATTTTAGGAAATCAAGATAAATATGTTGTATCTATGCATAACTCTTCAACCATGAATATAGATAGAATTACAGGGGTTTAGTTTTTTATAAAAATCCTAAAAACATATAATTTTAGTATGGTAATTTGTTTTTGGACATGCATGCAAGTATAATTATGTAGGATCTAATAAATTTGACTTTCTTTGTGTCATTGGAATGCTTATTTAAAGGTCAACACCATTCCTTAGATCCAAGAAACTCATTCAAGCCAAAAAGAAGCTTATTTCATATTAATCAACACTTCACCATTAGAGTGTAAGTATGGTTGTGGAGAGAAATAAAATTGTTTATCATTTTTACATGTGTTCTACATAGTAAAGGTGGTTGTTTTCTTTGGTTGGTCAAAATTCAACACTAATAAAAATTGAAAATAACCTTGACAAGTACTATCACCAAACCCTAGATAGTGACTTATCTCTTCCTTACCAACTATATGATTATAAAGGGAAGTGTAAGAAATCGTTCCTCACAAGGGTAATATTCTACTAATAAAGAAGAAAGATATGTCACAAAACCAAGTGGAATAGTCATAACCAAGTGAGAACAACCATGGTGTTGACAATAAATGATATCCAGGGACTATTAATACAACAATAAGATAGTAAGTTATGTGGACACAGGAAATGGATGCTTCATGTTCACCTTGACTAAATGGGGCATAAGGAGAGAGATCCAATTTCACAAGTTCCACACTCAAGGGCACCTTAGAGATCTTGACCCAATAACAAATGAGAGATCTAACAATAAGGTATCCAAGGATATGATTTTAGATTAGAAAGGGTGTTCACCACCAAGTGTAAACTTGGAAAAGACAATGTATTGGAAAACACAATGTGATATAAAAAATGACCAAGAAAGATGAATAAAATGTAATAGAAAGCTATGAAACAGAAAGTGTGCACCTGGAAGATTGAAGAGGATAGAATGGAAGTATGGAATCCTAGAAATTTTGTTGTTAATGTTGACTGGGACTCATACTCCAAGCTAGGTGAATCAATCCTATTTCAAGGAAAATGTGCCGAAATAGTTTTTAGCCAAAAGGGTATCCAGATCTGGAAAAATCTATATCAGGCCTATACATTGGGACTCATTCTCCAATAGTGGCAAATCAGTCCACTTTTACTTTTTCAGGAGTTCTAAACTAGATTCTATGCCTCTTAGTCTGCTCTGCGCTTTTTGAATGATTTCCAAATCTGAATTTGCAAATTGCCACCTATAGACCTTCTCCAAGCTTCTCCAAGGCTTGAGGATAACTTTAGCAACTTTGACAACTTGACAAATTTTCTCCAACTTTGCTTCTTGAAAAACCTACAACCTAGCCCTACAAATCACACACAAGAAGAGGAAAATATGTTGGGGGGGGTTAGTAGATAGGGATTTTCCTTGTTCAAACCCCTTGTTGGTAATTAAACCTTGAAATGAAAGCAAACATGAAAGGTGAATGATGAATGAACAAATAAAAATGTTCAACTCACCAAACCCTAGCAATGAAGTGCTCTAATTATGCTTGAAATGGTTGCAATGGATGTGGTTCTTGACTCGTGCTTGATGGAGATAGATCTTGCTTGAAACACTTGCTTGAATCATAAACTTTACATTATAATTGTTAGCACAATAACAAACATGAAGATTGCAATCTTTGACATGATGATTGGCACTTGAAGAATGATCTTAAATGGTTGATAATATTCCCTTGAAATGCCTTGAATTCTCTTGTGAATGCTCAAATGCTCATGTGAATGCTCAAATGCTCATGTGAACTCTTGGATGCTTGATCAAATTTTCTAGGTGACTTGAATTCTTGTTAGGATAAAATGAGTGAAAGAACCTTGCATTTATACCCAATTATGCAATAAATATTGAAATTACAACACTACAGGCCGACCTCAGTTCTTTGAGAATAATATCCTGCCAAAGATTTAAATTATATTTGAATTTGAGTCAAAGGGGACTCATTCACCATTTTGGGCGAATGGGTCCCACCTAAGGGGACTCATTCGCCTAGAATGGCGAATGAGTTCCACCTTAGGAATTTGAGGTGGTTTTTTGGAATTTTGATGTTTTAAATGCCTTTTGTTGGGATTATCCTCGAAAATACACATAAATAAGGCATGTGGATGCAAAATGGGGCCAATTAAAGCATTTAAGAAATCCCAATTATTAATGACAAGCCTAGAGAAATGTGAAAGTGTGTTACAACACTTTATAACACTCCAAATAAGGCAAGTTTAGCGTTGATTTTTAGATAAAATTGTGTTTATTATGCTTAGTTACTTGATAAATCCCTAGAAAAGTGTGAAAGTGTGTTACAACACTTTTGCAAGGTACCATTAAAATTCCATCAATTCACAAGGGCCCAAGATCTAATGTGAATGTGTTACCCACATTGCAACACTAAATCAAGGCAATATTAAGCCAAAATCATAAGGAGGGCCCAATTGAGTCAGAAAAAGTAGAAGGGTTACTTTTTCAGTGACCATAAGTTATCCTAATAAATAATGCAACACAATAGAGCTTAGTTATTTAGCCCATAAATATACCATAAAAAAAATTCTTCACCTACAATAACACTATCAAACATATGCACAAGATTTTAAATAATGACTAATGGACTATAGTCTCTCTTAGGCTATCCTAATTGCATCATGGAGGATATTACACATTTTGAATAGTTTTATGGTATCCATAGAGCTATTATTGACACTAGGAATTGTCAAGATGGAGTTATAGACAACAAAGAAGAATATAATTAAGTGGAGTTTATGATGGAAAGACATAAAATATAGTCATGCATTACTTCTATAATTTCTATGCCTCTTATGAATATGAGTTATAACTCTTTCATGGCATCCAATAGGAGTACCAATGTTTCCATAAGATAAAAATCATACTAGGTTATTATCATAATTAGACCAGACACTTATTTGATTTCCTATGTATTATAAATTTTCTATCATAGATAACAATAATATTGACAAAAGGATACTCTCAGGAAATCATTAAAGCCATAAAATTTTAGGATTTTCATGGTTATTAAGGCTACTATAAATCTTATAGGATGGTCAGGTGCCTAGATAGTTTTATTAAAGTTATCCTAATAAATAATAATAATAGGTTCTATGTAGGATTCTAGTAGGTACTAAATTATGATGATTTCCACCTTTTTGTAAGGCATCAATTAAAAGTCAACCATGAAATAAGAGGGCATGTCGGGGATCATGGTATGCCAAAAAGTGGCAATGGAGAAAAAAATGCGTGTTTCTACGACTCAAAAATGCGAAAATGGTGAGTTGACTTTTTGGAGCTGGGGTGACTACCGAGGCAGAGGGAAAACTTAGTTTTAGGAATCGGATATCCGATCCAAATCGGATATCCGATTTTGTTCAGTGTATAAACAAATCTCATTCCGACCCAAGCAAAAGGCTAAATCTCATTCCGACACAAGCAAAAGAAATCGGATATCCGATTTTGGTCAACTGTATATATAAAAAAAGCCGCGACCAAAACTCATTCATTTTTATTTTCGGCTCATCGGTGGGGGGCGCATAGTGGAGAGCGAAATCCGATATCCGATTTGGAATCCACCTCTATCAGGTAAAATTTTTAATTTTTAATCAAATTTTCAATTAGATTTGTTTATTTTTAATTGATTTTTTTCAAAATATTGTTTTTTTGGTAGAAAAAACTAGGGTTTTTTGGTAGATTTGCAAAAAAACATAAAAAATTGAAGAAAAATAGTAAGAAACTAAATTTTTTTTAAATGTAATGGCATTTCCATAGCATACAAACATTGAGAGCAAATAAAATACAGAGTTTAATCCATGAATTATAGAAAATAGATTTTTGTTGGTTATATTCATATCGCTGATTACATTGCACAAAACATACTACAACTGCATAAATATCAAATGG